>JBBPBX010002687.1:14272-32429 GCA_038048925.1 Garcialebias charrua
AAATTAAAAGAAAAAAAAAAAAAAAAAGATACATCATTTAGACGAGTAGTGTTGAACACAAGTAAAAAAGTCCAGTGGTGATGTTTTTTATTTCTTTATAAACACATATTGTGCAGATTTGAAGTGTATTAAAGTTCAGTCTTTAAAACAACTGAATTGACACAAACTTGGTGAGAAACATGCTTTAAATGGAATAAAGTAAGGAAATTTTGCTTTTTTTTTTGTAAAGTGTACAATTTTTTTCACACTAGTGTGCGTGCACACGCATATGCACACGTGCCTACATACACACACACACACACTAGTGCCCCCCCCCACACACACACACATTACAGATGCTTCTGACGCCCATGCACCATCACCTCACCCCTTCTTCTGCATCGTACCCCGACCTCCTCAGGACTTTGTTTTCCATCCATCCATTTTCTTCCACTTATCCCGGGTCGGGTCGCGGGGGTAGCAGCCTAAGTAGGGAGGCCCAGACTTCCCTCTCCCCAGCCACTTGGAGCAGCTCCTCTGGGGGAATCCCAAGGCGTTCCCAGGCCAGCCGAGAAACATAGTCCCTCCAGCGTGTCCTGGGTCTTCCTCTGGGTCTCCTCCCGGTGGGACATGCCCGGAACACCTCACCAGGGAGGCGTCCAGGAGGCATCCTAACCAGATGCCCGAGCCACCTCAACTGGCTCCTCTCGATGTGGAGAAGCAGCGGCTCTACTCCGAGTCCCTCCCGGATGACTGAGCTTCTCACCCTATCTCTAAGGGAGAGTCCAGACACCCTGCGGAGAAAACTCATTTCAGCCGCTTGTATCCGAGATCTCGTTCTTTCGGTCATAACCCAGAGCTCATGACCATAGATGAGGGTGGGAACGTAGATCGATCGGTAAATTGAGAGCTTTGCCTTTTGACTCAGCTCTCTCTTCACCACGACAGACCGGTACAGCGCCCGCTTCACTGCGGATGCTGCACCTATCCGCCTATCGATCTCACGCTCCAGTTTTCCCTCATTCGTGAACAAGACCCCGAGATACTTAAACTCCTCCACTTGGGGCAGGACCTCCTCCCCGACCCGGAGAGGGCATGCTACCCTTTTCCGGCTCAAGACCATGGCCTCGGATTTGGAGGAACTGATCCTCATCCCGGCCGCATCACACTCGGCTGCAAACCGCTCCAGCGAAAGCTGTAGATCACGAACTGATGAAGCCAATAGGACCACATCATCTGCAAAAAACAGAGAAGAGATTCTAAGGCCACCAAAACGGATCCTCTCAACACCTTGGCTGCGCCTAGAAATTCTGTCCATAAAAGTTATGAACAGAATCGGTGACAAAGGGCAACCTTGGCGGAGTCCAACTCTCACCGGAAACGAGCCTGACTTACTGCCAGCGATGCGGACCAAGCTCTGACACCGGTCGTACAGGGACCTAACAGCCCATATCAAAGGGCCTGGTACCCCATACTCCCGGAGTACCCCCCACAGAACCCCCCGAGGGACGCGGTCGAATGCCTTTTCCAAGTCCACAAAGCACATGTAAACTGGTTGGGCAAACTCCCACGCACCCTCCAGGACCCTGTTGAGGGTGTAGAGCTGGTCTAGTGTTCCACGACCAGGACGAAAACCACACTGCTCCTCCTGAATCCGAGGTTCGACTATCCGACGGACCCTCCTCTCCAGAACCCCTGAATAGACCTTACCAGGGAGGCTTAAGAGTGTGATCCCCCTATAGTTGGAACACACCCTACGGTCCCCCTTTTTGAATAGGGGAACCACCACCCCAGTCTGCCAATCCAAGGGAACTGCCCCCGATGTCCACGCGATATTGCAGAGTCGCGTAAGCCAACACAACCCCACAACATCCAGAGCCCTAAGGAACTCAGGACGAATCTCATCCACCCCCGGAGCCTTGCCACCGCGGAGCTTTTTAACCACCTCGGCGACCTCAGCACCAGAGATTGGAGAGCCCGACCCAAAGTCCCCAGGCTCCGCTTCCTCAGTGGAAGACGTGCCAGTAGGATTGAGGAGGTCTTCGAAGTACTCCGCCCACCGACTCACAACATCCCGAGTTGAGGTCAACAGCACGCCATCCCCACCATAAATGGTGTTGGTCGCGTACCGCTTTCCCCCCCTGAGACGCCGGATGGTGGACCAGAATCGCCTCGAAGCCGTACGGAAGTCATTCTCCATGGCCTCTCCGAACTCCTCCCACGCCCGAGTTTTTGCCTCAGCAACCACCCGAGCCGCATGCCGCTTGGACTGCCGGTACCTATCTGCTGCTTCCGGGGTCCCACAGGCCAAAAAGGCCCAATAGGACTCCTTCTTCAGCTTGACAGCATCCCTCACCGCTGGCGTCCACCACCGGGTTCGAGGATTGCCACCACGACAGGCACCAACAACCTTGCGGCCACAACTCCGATAAGCTACCTCGACAATAGAGGCGCGGAACATGGCCCACTCGGGCTCAATGTCCCCCGCCTCCCTCGGAACGTGTTCAAAGCTCTCCCGGAGGTGGGAGTTAAAGCTCCGTCTTACGGGAGACTCTGCCAGACGTTCCCAGCAGACCCTCACAATACGTTTGGGTCTGCCAGGTCTGACCGGCATCCTCCCCCACCATCGGAGCCAACTCACCACCAGGTAGTGGTCAGTTGACAGCTCCGCCCCTCTCTTCACCCGAGTGTCCAGGACATGCGGCCGCAGATCAGATGAGACGACAACAAAGTCGATCATCGAACTGCGACCTAGGGTGTCCTGGTGCCAAGAGCACATATGTACACCCTTATGCCTGAACATGGTGTTCGTTATGGACAATCCATGACGAGCACAGAAGTCCAACAACAGAACACCACTCGGGTTCAGATCAGGGGGGCCGTTCCTCCCAACCACACCCCTCCAGGTCTCACTGTCATTGCCCACGTGAGCGTTGAAGTCCCCCAGCAGAACAAGGGAGTCCCCAGGAGGCGCACCCTCCAATACCCCCTCCAAGGACTCCAAAAAGGGTGGGTAATCTGCGCTGCCGTTTGGCGCATAGGCACAAACAACAGTCAGAGCCCGTCCCCCCACACGTAGGCGAAGGGAGGCTACCCTCTCGTTCACCGGGGTGAACCCCAACGTACAGGCACCAAGATGGGGGGCAACAAGTATGCCCACTCCTGCTCGGCGCCTCTCACCAGGGGCAACTCCAGAGTGGAAGAGTGTCCAACCCCTCTCAAGGAAACTGGTTCCAGAGCCAGAGCCATGCGTTGAGGTGAGTCCGACTATTTCTAGCCGGAACCTCTCAACCTCACACACTAGCTCAGGCTCCTTCCCCACCAGAGAGGTGACATTCCATGTCCCAATGGCCAGCTTCTGTAGCCGAGGATCAGACCGCCAGGGTCCCCGCCCTCGGCCACCACCCATTCCACAATGCACCCGACCCCTTTGGCCCCTCTCACAGGTGGTGAGCCCATGGGAAGGGGGACCCACGTCTCCTCTTCGGGCTGTGCCCGGCCGAGCTCCATGGGTAAAAGCCCGGCCACCAGGCGCTCGCCAACGTGCCCCTCCTCCGGGCCTGGCTCCAGAGTGGGGCCCCGGTGACCCGCGTCCGGGCGAGGGAACATTGTTTCCATTAATTGAACTCATCATAAGGGGTCTTTGGGCTGCGCTTTGTCTGGTCCCTCACCTAGGACCTGTCTGCCTTGGGTGACCCTACTAGGGGCATGAAGCCCCTGACAGCATAGCTCCTAGGATCATTGGGACACTCAAACCCCTCCACCACGGTAAGGTGGCATCCCAGGGAGGGGAGGACTTTGTTTTAATCTTTAAATCTTTAAATTTTTATCTGTTTTTAAAATCTAACTTTGTATTATTAAACGTTAGCCGTCTTGTTATCCGCCAAGGACCGTTTCTTTAGTGATATGATAAACTGCTGATTTATTAATGTCTCCACCTCTCCCTGCTCTTCTCATGAAGCTCAGCACAGCTAAATAAGCTTGGACCCGTGGTTTGTTTTAAGGAAGCAGACTAAAAACACTCTGAGCTGCAACTTTACAGTTCATGCTCAACTCCGCTGTTTAAATTGTGAAAAAGATTCGTAGTTCCGACCTTTCGTCAAAACTATTTTCAGCATTTGTGACAGAAATCATGTTTCTACCCCTCATCTGACAATTTAAATCCAAGCTAGCTCTGAAAGAACATAGTATTTTTTCCTCAGCAACTAATCTGCTCTTCATATCTGCTGTGTTTACTTGTTGTGCTAAACATCTGAGGTGCTGGGTTTGTGTTCTGTGGGGTGAGTGGGAGAAAGAAGGTAGCAGGAGGATTTTCAAGAATAAAACTACAGGTAGTCCTCGACTTACGACGGCCTCGAGTTATGACGTTTCGGGGTTACGACACGCATCTCCATAAAAATAAAAGTTGAATTTTTTTATTTTGAAGCCGATTTACGCAGTTTCCGGCCAGTTTCCGGCAGTTCCCAGTTTCCCGTTTTGGTAGCTGTGGAGGCTACAGTTGCCTGTACTCTCTAAAAAAGCTAAGTCTGGTCCTCTGGACATTCAAAAAACAAAACTTGTTGGAGCAAGCTGGACAGGCAGAAACGGGCAGCAGCTGTGGAAAAGTAGCTGTTTTATGGATGGCGATTTTAAAACGAATGGAGAATCCGGAGGAGGGAGGGAGAAACTGAGGAAATGGCTTCACCAGCAGTCCAGAGTAAGAAATTAACTATTTTTTTCCTTTCATTATGGCTCTGAAATGTATGTGTTTTTTGATAATTATGTAGGGTACTGTCTTAGGATAGGCTAAGTGCTTGGTACTGTACGTATAAGGTGTAGTTTGGACGTATGTTTCGAGTTACGTCGAAATTCGCTTTACAACGCCACGTAGGAACGGAACTCCATCGTAAGTCGGGGACTACCTGTATATCGTTTTATATCGACTCTCAACTTATATTTGAACTTATATTTTTCAGTGTTTCAGTGTTTCAATTTTTAGATGTTTACTGTTGCACCGAGGGACTGAGAGAAACGCAATTTCGGTCCTGTGTATGTCCTGTACAGTACATATTGCAGATCTGACAATAAAGTTGACTTTGACTTTGACTTGACTTTTGATATTGCAAAAAAAACAATTATCTCGATATTTAAAAAATATTGAGACATCGCCCAGCCCTAGTCCCGGATTATAGCAGAGACGTGAGTCTCTGTTCAACTTTTGATTTTCCCCCCAAAACTTGAGAGGCGGAGTGCTACGTCTGTAGCTTTTTGGCTAGTACATCTGTATTACGCGCCACTTGCGTGCCAGCAGTTGTCGATGGGGAGGGATGTGAAGAGCATTTTGGTTGGCAGGACGCTCGGTTCTATTGACGGGGCAAGGCGCCCTCCTTGGATACTGGTAGGAGAAACACTGAAGTTGGTCTGGATGATGCTTCTTTAGAGAACACTATACAGGTAGTCCCCGACTTACGAGCGCTCTGACTTACGAGGTCCCGGACTTACGAGCATGCATCTCATTATAAAAAAATAATAATAAAAAAATAATAATAATTTTTTTTTTTTTTTTTTTTTTTTTATAAATGAATACATGTACAGTACTGGACAGTCACCAAGCACTTAGCCTATCCTAACACAGTTTTTAAAGATGAAGGAATAAGTTGAATTGTCTGCCTTTCACATAAAGGGAGCAAGCTCCCTATGGAGCCTGCAGGGAGGAGGGAGACAATTCAACTGACTCCTTCATCTTTAAAAACTGTGTTAGGATAGGCTAAGTGCTTGGTGACTGTACAGTACTGTACATTTATCTATTTATAAATAAAAAACAATAAAAAATAAAAATACTGTATATACTGTATATTTTTAATAAATAGATAAATGTACAGTACTGTACAGTCACCAAGCACTTAGCCTATCCTAACACAGTTTTTAAAGATGAAGGAGTCAGTTGAATTGTCTCCCTCCTCCCTGCAGGCTCCATAGGGAGCTTGCTCCCTTTATGTGAAAGGGAGACAATTCAACTTATTCCTTCATCTTTAAAAACTGTGTTAGGATAGGCTAAGTGCTTGGTGACTGTCCAGTACTGTACATGTATTCATTTATAAAAAAAAAAAAAAAAAAAAAAAAAAAAATTTTTTTTTTTTTTTACTATGTGATCCTACTTACGAATTTTTGACATACGAGCGCCCCCTAGGGACGGAACTCGCTCGTAAGTCGGGGACTACCTGTACTGTGTACTTTTACTAAGGTCATGTACACGGTGTACTGTGTACTTTTACTAAGGTTATGTACACAGTGGGCTGTGTACTTTTACTAAGGTCATGCACACAGTGTGCTCCTGTTTCTGTGTAAACCTTTGGGAAGTGATCTGTATGCAGTAAAAAGCTCTTGAATGTGTGTTATTGGAGGGCGTGAGGGTTCGTGGGTAAACTAGATGTAGAACAAATTTCAGAGAACAATTTTTTTTCTGATAGAATCCATGGATACTCTTTGACTAATTGAGGGGGTTACTTTGGAGATGGACTGGATCAGTGTATAACCTTCCACTCTCCCCCTGATGAACACTTTGTTGTTTTGACAGTGTGGTTATGATCAATTATCTTCCAATTAGGGATGCGCGGTATAAACGGTACACGGTAGAAATGATAGAAATTTAGCCTACGAGATCTGTCTTCTACCGGCTAACCGCAGAAAATCAGAGTTGTCCGATTTAATCTTTACTTTTTTTTAGTTTAAAACTGTGCATAAGTGGTGTTAAGTGTACAATCAGAGTTGTCAGAGTTGATGGTTACTTTTTTGTGTTGAAAACTGTGCATAAGTGGTGTTAGTCTCTTCTTCGAGTGCTAAGTAGCGAAGCTATAAGCTAACTACGTCCGGCTTGCCGTAGTGTTGCCATTCGGATGCATGCGCAAAACGCTGTGTTCTGTTGAAAGTTTTTTTGTTGTTGTGGTTGTTGAAAGTTAAAGTAAGCGTTGGTCAGCTTTAGAGAAACCTGCCCTCTGATCTGTGAACAGAACGCTGTGTTGTGTGATTTTACTGCGAGACCCTCTGGTCAAAGCCACAGAGGAAACTGGTTGCCTTGTCAGCTCTCCTTAAAGCTGAAGGAGACGCCCACTAGAGGGTTGGAGGGTGAAGTGTTTTCAGTGTAAAATGCTGCTCTGTTCATTTCTTAAGTGACAATATTGGAAACTGTTAAGAGTTAACAACATATTCTTTAGTTTAAAACGTATGGCTAAAACTACACAAGATATATTTTGCACTGTTTTGCACTACAAGAAAGAAGCCTAATGCTTGAGTTGTTAATTATTTAAAAACTCTCTGGACCTAGTAGTGAAATTTTCTTAATAGAGATTATTTTGTGGTATAGCAGTTTTCAAAATAAATTATGGCAAAAGGACACCCTATGCTTTTTTCATTCCTATTGCAAGTTTTATACCAAAAACATATTGTGATATATATCGTTATCGCCACCCTTCACAATACATATCGTGATATGAATTTTATGCCATATCGCACATCCCTACTTCCAATTAGTTTGGTTGCATCATTTTTAATGGTCAGATAAGATGCTGGTGAAGATTCTCAGTCATCTAGGACATGATCAAATCAGAACAAGCGCTCAATACAAAAACAACTGAACTTTATTTGTTGCAGAAAACGTTTCACCCTTTATCCAAAGGGCTTTTTCAATTCAAAGGAGCAGCCTGTGTGAATGAGAAGTTATATACAGGCTGACATGCCACGCACCAACCTATGTAAATTGGAAGCTGAAATAATGACGTTATTTCAGCTTCCAATTTACATAGGTTGGTGCGTGGCATGTCAGCCTGTATATAACTTCTCTGTCACACAGGCTGCTCCTTTGAATTGAAAAAGCCCTTTGGATAAAGGGTGAAACGTTTTCTGCAACAAATAAAGTCAGATAAGATGTTTCTGTAGACTTCAGAAAGTTCTTCAGTCCCCATCACTTTGGTAAACGCTCATGTTCATTTCATCAGTTCAGAAAACTGAGCCTGTCTATGCATGTTTGGGCAAATTCCAGTCTGGCCTTCATGTTCTTGCTTATCCAGGAAGACTCCTGGACCACATCCCTTTGGAGGTTTTCCAGCACGTCCAACTGGGAAGATGTACCGGGGCAGACTCAGAACTCACTGGAGGAACTGTGTATCTTCTCTGGCCTGGGAACACTTTGGGGTCTCCCAGGAGAAAATGGTGTGCTGTAGGTCTAGGTTTCTCTCCTGCACCTGTTGCCTCAGCAACCCAACTACAGATAAGCAGCAGACGATGAAGATATGACAAAAGAGTAATAAGAAGAATTCATCATTCTGGATACAGTCATGACTGCTGGACATGGATAACAGCAACCCCTACCACCTGGAAGGGTAAAGCGGGTAAATATAATAAATCTCCTCCAATAGAAAGCAAAACGTCTCAACTCCAGAATAGAAGTTAATTTTTTTTCCTAGTGATCCATTTTAAAACTCAGATTGTTGTAACTTCTGGATGTTTTGTGAATCTTACTGCAGCTCACCTGTTCACCTGGTCAACCCTGATGTGGCTCAGCTCAGACCTGCAGACATCCCAGTGTTTCCCCTACCGTTATCCAAGGAGGGTGCCCCGTCCTGTCAACAGAACCGAGCGCCCTGCCTACTGAATGTCCTTCACCGCCCCCCGTCCTCCATCAACATCTGTTGGCAGTGACGTAGCACTAAACTAGCAGTGCACAATACAGACGTTAGCAAAAATGCCATTGATGTAGCACGCCGCTTCTCTCATGCATCCTCCCCCGTTGAAAGTAACGTAGCACTAAGCTAGTGTGCAACACAGTCGTGTCTCTCCATCCCCACCCCTGTCAACAAAAAAAATGGAGCACCCTGCCCAGGGAACTGATCTAGGTTAAACACTGCGTCCTGTAGTGTGTGTACCCATGTTTGTGATGATTAGCCCGCCTGTGTTTCCTCCCTCTGTTCTCACAAACCTGGAGGAGGAGGTGGATCCCTTGCTCCCTCAGGAGTTGCAGTTGCCCCTGCGTCTCATCCTGATCGCTCCTTGTCATTTTGTTGTTGCAGATTGTCGATGGTGTTGTTCAGAGCATCAAGCTGATCACAGAGGACGCCAGCAGACGCATCGCAGAGTATGCCTTCGAGTACGCTAGAAACAACCAGAGAAGCAGCGTTACAGCCGTCCACAAAGCCAACATCATGTGAGTTCAGTTTTGTCCTAAGTAAACTGATCCCTGTTGTTCTGGTTCAGACAAACACTGGTCAGGACCTAAAGACCTGAAGAGGACTTAGGTTTTAAAAAAATGTGCAAATTTCCTACTGAAATCTGATCAACGCCTAAATACACTACATTGCCAAAAGTATTTACTCACCCATCCAAATGATCAGAATCAGGTGTTCCAATCACTTCCATGGCCACAGGTGTATAAAGTGAAGCACCTAGGCATGCAGACTGTTTTTACAAACATTTGTGAAAGAATGGGTCGCTCTCGGGGGCTCAGTGAATTCCAGCGTGGAACTGGTAGGATGCCACCTATGCAACAAATCCAGTTGTGAAATTTCCTCACTCCTAAATATTCCACAGTCAACTGTCAGCTGTATTATAAGAAAATGGAAGTGTTTGGGAATGACAGTAACTCAGCCACAAAGTGGTAGGCCACGTAAGCTGACAGAGCGGGGTCAGCGGATGCTGAAGCGCATAGTGCGAAGAGGTTGCCAACTTTCTGCAGAGTCAATCACTACAGACCTCCAAACTTCATGTGGCCTTCAGATTAGCTCAAGAACAGTGCACAGAGAGCTNCTGCCTGGGTTGGGGACCTCCAGGGCGCGTACGGTTCATCTGTACCCAGGAACAAGCGCTTACTGCCTGGGTTGGGGACCTCCAGGGCGCGTACGGTTCATCTGTACCCAGGAACAAGCGCTTACTGCCTGGGTTGGGGACCTCCAGGGCGCGTACGGTTCATCTGTACCCAGGAACAAGCGCTTACTGCCTGGGTTGGGTTAGCCTAACACTAACCCTAACCCTAACCCTAACCCTAATCTTACGGGGGCTCAGTGAATTCCAGCGTGGAACTGGTAGGATGCCACCTATGCAACAAATCCAGTTGTGAAATTTCCTCACTCCTAAATATTCCACAGTCAACTGTCAGCTGTATTATAAGAAAATGGAAGTGTTTGGGAATGACAGTAACTCAGCCACAAAGTGGTAGGCCACGTAAGCTGACAGAGCGGGGTCAGCGGATGCTGAAGCGCATAGTGCGAAGAGGTTGCCAACTTTCTGCAGAGTCAATCACTACAGACCTCCAAACTTCATGTGGCCTTCAGATTAGCTCAAGAACAGTGCACAGAGAGCTTCATGGAATGGGTTTCCATGGTCGAGCAGCTGCATCCAGCCATACATCACCAAGTGCAATGCAAAGTGTCAGATGCAGTGGTGTAAAGCACGATGCCACTGGACTAGAGTAGTGGAGGCGTGTTCTCTGGAGTGACGAATCACGCTTCTCCATCTGGCAATCTGATGGATGAGTCTGGGTTTGGCAGTTGTCAGGAGAACGGTACAAGGGTGGACCAATGTCATATTGAACCCTGTGGATTAGGAATGGGATGTCACTTAAGCTCATATGTGAGTCAAGGCAGGTGAGCGAATACTTTTGGCAATGTAGTGTATGTAAGACAGTGTTTTGCACAAACTTATTCAGAAGTGTGAAATGGTATGAACCCAAGAACACTTCGTTTGTCCTAATCTGCATGAAGCTGAGGATGTACCAAACGCTGACATCACTGCTACAGGGCTGAACGCTCTGAAACTGTGGTCTAACCAGCAAAACACACAAAGGTGCTCACTTGAACCAACATTCCTGTTGGATCAGAACAGAACAATCTGACAGTTTATTCTTTAGCTCTGACTCTGTCCCATAATGTACAAATCACTTCGTGATCAAATCAAATCTGGTATTTTATTCTGATGTATGGAGACACTAATAAATAAAATTTAATATTAACTGTTGAAAATTAAGTTGAACTCATGGCAATGAGAGCCCTTTAAACACCATTTGATCTGGTTCTGATCGAAGTCGTGTTGCACACGGGGATAAAAATAGCCTCAGTGGATTTCTGTGATTTAAGTGTAGTTAGGACAAATTTCTGTGAAAAAATGAGAGGGAGGGGAAAAAATAGATATTTTTTGTTGTGGTTGTGTTAAAGCCATCCATCTTAAGTCAGAGTCAGAGACGTTTATTTGTTTTATTTATTTATTTGAGATTATTTATTTGAGATTATGTACACAGGGTCCCAGTTACATCCAACAATAAAATGTAAAATAAAACGGCAATAAGATATGAACTAAGAAAAACACAAACGGAATATAAGCACTAATAGCATAAAAACAATACGCCGAATAGCAGCATGAACATGAGTCTGTGTGAGCAGATGAGCACGAATGAACACAGCAACATGAAACAGATCAGCAGCAACATGAAACAGATCAGCAGCAACATGAAACAGATCAGCAGCAACATGAAACAGATCAGCAGCAACATGAAACAGATCAGCAGCAACATGAAACAGATCAGCAGCAACATGAAACAGATCAGCAGCAACATGAAACAGATCAGCAGCAACATGAAACAGATCAGCAGCAACATGAAACAGATCAGCAGCAACATGAAACAGATCAGCAGCAACATGAAACAGATCAGCAGCAACATGAAACAGATCAGCAGCAACATGAAACAGATCAGCAGCAACATGAAACAGATCAGCAGCAACATGAAACAGATCAGCAGCAACATGAAACAGATCAGCAGCAACATGAAACAGATCAGCAGCAACATGAAACAGATCAGCAGCAACATGAAACAGATCAGCAGCAACATGAAACAGATCAGCAGCAACATGAAACAGATCAGCAGCAACATGAAACAGATCAGCAGCAACATGAAACAGATCAGCAGCAACATGAAACAGATCAGCAGCAACATGAAACAGATCAGCAGCAACATGAAACAGATCAGCAGCAACATGAAACAGATCAGCAGCAACATGAAACAGATCAGCAGCAACATGAAACAGATCAGCAGCAACATGAAACAGATCAGCAGCAACATGATGTGATTTTCACAGTGATTATCCTGGTTAGAGATTTATGAGTCTTAACAGCTTTAGGGTAGAAGCTGTTCTTCAGTCTAGTGGTTCTACACTTAAAGGTTGTGTGACATGATGTTGGAACTATGCATAAAGTGGCAGAGTAGCTACTCAGCTTTGATTTTTTTTGTACACAGATGCTTCAAATAATTAATATATAAAAGTATTTTTTAATAAAATGGTTCTCTGCAGTTCGTTGCAGTTTTCGGGCGGAGAAAGGAGGGGTCAAACGCAGACGCATTTTTATGACATAATGTATTGAACGCACATTGTAAATAACTATGGCAGAGAATATACAAACCGAGGCATTAAGCAATTTAAGTGAAGATTTGAGCGATTTGTCTTCAGTTTGGGAAGCTGAAGTTAGTTCGATTGATGAACAAGAAACGGCTGGTTCTAATTTTAGGTCTGCAGCCGTACAGTATTTATTTGGTCCTTACCGTTCAGTGAGCGAGGTGGAGCGAGGGGGACTCCGACATTCCGGATGAGCAAAGTTCCGAGGGTGCTGGAACCCGATCATAGTCGTCTACGAGGCTGGCGATGTTAGAACACCCAAATGCGACACAACGTACCGGCATTTGTCAAGTTATACAAAAGAAAATAGGCGATATTGAAGACAATGACACTGCGTGCTAATAGCAGCGACAGACAGAAACTTCATGTCTCTACGTCACGATGTCGCATGCGTAAGTACCCGGATGTCCCGTGACGAAACACGGCGCCAAGTTTAAAATCACTTTTAAATAAAATTTTCATTGATTTATCATTTTGCTTGTAAAAACGAACATAGTTGAATGATACAACATATATAGGTTGTGCCACTTTTATGCATAGTTCCAAAACCATGTCACATCACATTTAATGCTCCTTAACCACCTTGCTGAGTGGAGGTGGGAAAAGTGTGTGTGTTGGGTGAGTGGTGGCCCTCTTCCTGCATCTAGAGGTGTAGATGTCTGTGATGGTGGGGAGGCTGACTACAGTACAACAGACTTCTGTGCAGTAATTTGTTCTGTGATTGTGATTTGGGAATAGAGTGATGCTGCTTTCAACAAACAAAATGAATCGGTCATAGTTTTACCCATCCGGAACAGAGCAGGTCAGGTTGTGCTTTCTATGTCGGGTGCATTCAGGGCCTAGCAGTGTTCCCAACTTAGAGCGAGACTGCAGGTGAAGGCACCATTTATTGTACAGTTCCTGTCCTGAGCCAGCAGCAGTGTGGTTGTGAGCCTCTCTGTCACAAAGCTCTCACAGGTGCTCAGGTCACAGAGACTGCAGCTGCTGTCGGAGCACTCCTCCTCACCGCACCCCCAACCTCTCGGGTATGTTGTGTCTTAAATCTAACTTGAGAGAGAGAAAAGTCCATAACTTCTCCATAACAGAGTCATAATTTATGCAAGCAGACATTATGTGCAACGTTAGTGGAACGTTTGTCAAAGTCATGCATGCTGCAACGATTAGTCGACAATGATCAACAATAAAATAGTTGACAAATTTAATTGTTAATAATTGTTTTTTATTACTGATGATTTTTTTTTTTACGGAGTGAGACATCTTATTCGTGCATCTCTGGCAAGCTTTACACATGGGCAATAGCATTCAACGGCATGTTTAGTCATGGCGGCTACTGGGAAAACAACACGGCGTGCTAAACGATCCACGGTCTGGGACAGTTTCACTCTCGATAAAAGAAAAAAATTAACTTAAAGCGGACCTCGCATTATCATGGAAGCACTTCTGTGATGTACAAGCATTTAAAGAGGAGGCACATTGGACATCTGGAAGCAGACACGGAGTTGGACACACCCCGGTAAGATATGCTTGTAAGCTAATTAACAGTACACAGGAGACAACCCATACTGTTATTTGTCGAAAACCGTTGCATGTATGACTGAAGAACCGATAACAAAAAAATACAACTTGAATTAATTTTTAAAGATGTACTTTGGTTTTAAAATATATTTTATGAAATTTATGTAGCACGAAGAGGACCGTGCTGCTGTCCCTCGTCGATGGTGAAGGGTTTCAAGAAATGCTTCACCAGTTCAATCCAGATTACATCCTCCCATTTAAAACCCATTTCATCCACTTAATGGAGAAAAAACATTAGACATTTTTGAAGGTAACGCACACACGCATGCACACATTATATTTCTCATAAGAAATTATATATTTGATTCATATAACTGATAAATATTTAATACTTCGGTTAAATCAAAGTATTAAATGCATAAATGCAATAAATGCAATAATTAACTAAAAATATGAAAATCATAAACCTACTGCAACTATTATGTGGATTGTTCTTCTTACATATATGTACTATAAAAATATTTACAAATTCAACTCTTGTCTTTAAAGGTCAAGGAGATCATAAGAGGTCAACAGCACCCTGCACTGACAGTGCATGTGTGGACCTGGGTGAGGGAGATGAAGAAAACCAGGAGGCCAAAAGATTGAAATGGTGTGAAGGGAAGTTCAGATAGTCTTCACAGAGCCAGCTATATCTAAAAAGGAAGACCCTATCAAATGGTGGAAAGAAAATGAAGGGTGTTATCTTACTACACTGTCAAATCTGGCAAAATCTCTTCTGTGCATTCCTGCAACATTACCCCATCAGAGCGAATTTTCCCTGCAGCAAGGAATATCTGCTCTCAGAAGAGAGCAAGTCTGACCCAGGACCACGTAGAGATGCTGACATTCCATTGTATGAATAAACTGTGACTGAAATATCTGCATTTTGCAGCTTGCTACAGGATATTCTGAACTATTTACTGCTGCTAATGTGCCAACTTTGTTTTACAGGGAAGAAAAAGTACTATATATATTTTTTTATGATTTGAAAAATGGACCGTTAAACTGATATTAGCAGCAAACCTGATTAAAATTTTTGAATAACATATCCATCTTCTGTGTGTTTACTACCACATTTTAAATAACCTTATGCCAAATGTAAAAGGTGATAGCTAAATAAGTGCCATTTCATTACTATGCGATTCAAAATCTGATTAATCGATTAATCGTTTCAATTGTTAATGACTAATCGACTATCTGAATAGTCATTGTTGCAGCCCTAATGCATAGCCTGTTGGAGCGAGCAGCCTGTTTGAGTGTCTCTGTGTGACTGACTGTTCCTGCTGCATTGGTTCTTACAATTAAACAATAACTCTAAAAGTTGAATACTGTAGTTGTAAGCCCCAGATTATAGCATAGATGTGTCTCCATTTAACTTTCTTCCCCAAAAAAGTCAAAGTTCTCTCCGTGAGCGTCAGATTCAGGTGTTTGTAGTTGTATAGTTGGATGTCACAAGCAAACTGGTTGATCCACTTTGACAAGGTGCTGCTTATAAGACTGAGTTTGTTGTAGCTCCTCAGGCTTTTGGATAAAAGATGAAACATTTCAACAAAAAAGAATCCGTCCAGAGGACCTGACTTAACCTGGTTATATTTATCTACCTGGATTATTAAGCAGCATCAGGACAATCCTCTGAATTGAAAGTGTAAGACTATTTATGTGAAACTCATTAAACATCCATCCATTCATCCATCCATCTATTCTCTTCTGCTTGTCCGGGGTCGGGTCGCGGGGGTACCATACCATACCATACCATTTTATTTATAAAGCACTTTAAACAGGAACAAGTCCACACAAAGTGCTGGACAAACAAACACGCAACAGGCAACACAGACAATGAAGTACAACACGAAAAACATAAAAACATTGCAGATCATAAATAAAACGATCCAATACAAATCAGCTGGCATTGAAAGCGATGGAGTAGTAGTGAGTTTTTAACCGGGATTTGAAAACCGAGAGGGAGGGGGCCTGTTTGATGAGCAGCGGTAACTCGTTCCAGAGTCTTGGGCCTGCTACAGAGAACGCCCTGTCACCTCTGCGCTTAAGGCGAGTTTCTGGAACTATTAAGAGTACCTGATCCTCTGACCTCAAAGCACGTGGAGGGACATATGGGTGTATCAGATCCGAGAGATAGGCGGGGGCGAGACTGTTCAGCGATTTGTAGACATACATGAGAATTTTGAATTGGATTCGAAGATGAACCGGTAGCCAGTGAAGGGAGGCCAAGACTGGTGTAATGTGCTCTCTTTTGCGTGTGCTGGTTAAAAATCGGGCAGCTGCGTTCTGAACCAGTTGTAATCGTGCAATGGTGGCTTGACTGACGCCAAGCAGAAGGGAATTGCAGTAATCCAGCCTAGATGTAATGAATGCGTGAATCACTGTCTCCAGGTTGTTTTTTGATAATATGGGCTTCAGCTTAGACAGACGCCTCAGCTGGAAAAAACAGGATTTGACAATCATGTTTACATGACTGTTGAGTTTCATGGAAGGATCCATTATCACTCCCAGATTTGTGACTTTTTGTTTTTCGGACAGGGGTAGAGCAGACAGGTCAATGCAGTGGTTTGAGGTTGTGTCATTGGGAAGGATAGCCTAAGTAGGGAGGCCCAGACTTCCCTCTCCCCAGCCACTTGGAGCAGCTCCTCCGGGGGAATCCCAAGGCGTTCCCAGGCCAGCTGAGAAACATAGTCCCTCCAGCGTGTCCTGGGTCTTCCTCTGGGTCTCCTCCCAGTGGGACGTGTCCAGAACGCCTCACCAGGGAGGCGTCCCAGGAGGCATCCTAACCAGATGCCCGAGCCACCTCAACTGGCTGCTCTCGATGTGGAGAAGCAGCGGCTCTACTCTGAGTCCCTCTCGGATGACCAAGCTGCTCACCCTATCTCTAAGGGAGAGCTCAGACACCCTGCGGAGAAAATTCATTTTGGCCGCCTGTATTCGAGATCTCGTTTTTTCGATCACAACGCAAAGCTCATAACTATAGATGAGAGTAGGAATGTAGATCGACTGGTGAATTGAGAGCTTCGCCTTTTGACTTGGCACTCTCTTCACCACTCTCTTCACCACGACAGACCAGCCTACTTTACTGCCGACGCTGCACCTATCTGCCTATTGATGTCACGCTCTATTTTACCCTCATTCGTGAACAAAACCCCGAGATACTTAAACTCCTCACTTGGGACAGGACTCCTTCTCAACACGGAGAGGGCACTCTACCCTTTTCCGGCTCAAGACCATAGCCTCGGATTTGGAGGAACTGGTCCTCATCCCGGTCGCGTCGCACTCTGCTGCGAACCGCTCCACCAAAAGCTGTAGATCACGACCTGATGAAGCCAATAGGACCACATCATCTGAAAAAAAAACAGAGAAGCGATCCTAAGACCACCAAAACGGATCCCCTCAACACCTTGGCTGTGCCTAGGAATTTTGTCCATAAAAGTTATGAACAGAATCGGTGACAAAGGGCAACCTTGGCGGAGTCCAACTCTCACTGGGAACGAGCCCGACTTACTGCCGGCAATGCAGACCAAGCTCTGACACCGGTCGTACAGGGACCTAACAGCCTGTATCACAGAGCCTGGTACTCCATACTCTCGGAATACCCCCCACAGGGCTCCTTGATGGACGCAGTCGAACGCCTTCTCCAAGTCCACAAAGCACATGCAGACTGGTTGGGCAAACTCTCACGCACCCTCCAGTACCCTGCTGAGGGTGTAGAGCTGGTCCAGTGTTCCACGACCAGGACAAAAACCACACAGCTCCTGAATCCGAGGTTCGACTATCCGACGGACCCTCCTCTTCAGAACCCCTGAATAGACCTTACCAGGGAGGCTTAAGAGTGTGATCACCCTGTAGTTGTAACACACACTACTTTTTGAGTAGGGGGACCACCACCCTAGTCTGCCAATCCAAGGGAACTGCCTTCGATGTCTACACAATATTCCATAACATCCAGAGCCTTCAGGAACTCCGGGCGAATGTCATCCACCCTTGGGGCCTTGCCACCGAGGAGCTTTTTAACCACCTCAGTGACCTCCGCACCAGAGATTGGAGAGCCTGACCTAAAGTCCCCAGGTTCCGCTTCCTCAGTGGAAGACATGCCAGTGGGATTGAGGAGGTCTTCGAAGTATTCTGCCCACCGACCCACAACATCCCGAGTTGAGGTCAGCAGCACACCACCCCCACTATAAATAGTGTTGGTGGCGTAC
>JBBPBX010002687.1:32441-54391 GCA_038048925.1 Garcialebias charrua
TGGACCAGAATCGCCTCGAAGCCATACAGAAGTCATTCTCCATGGCCTCTCCGAACTCTTCCCACGTCCGAGTTTTTGCCTTAGCGACCACCCGAGCTGCATGCCGCTTGGACTACCGGTACCCATCAGCTGTTTCTTGGGTCCCACAGGCCAAAAAGGCCCAATAAGACTCCTTCTTCAGCCTAACAGCATCCCTAACGGCTAGTGTGCACCACTGGGTACGAGGGTTACTGCCACGACAGACACAGACAACCTTGCAGCCACAGCGCCGATAAGCTGCCTTGACAATAGAGGCGTGTAACATGGCCCACTCGGACTCGATGTCCCCCACCTCCCTCGGAACATGTTCATGTCCCGGGGGTGGGAGTTAAAGCTCCGACTCACAGGAGACTGCCAGACGTTTCCAGCAGACCCTTACAATACGTTTGGGCCTGCCAGGTCTGACCGGCATCCTCCCCCACCATCGCAACCAACTTACCACCAGGTTGTCGTCAGTGGACTGCTCCGCCCCTCTCTTCACCCGAGTGTTCAAGACATGCGGCCGCAGATCAGATGAGACGACAACAAAGTCGATCATTGTACTGCGGCCTAGGGTGTCCTGCTGCCAAGAGCATATATGGACACCCTTATGCCTGAACATGATGTTTGTTATGAACAATCCCTGACGAGCACAGAAGTCCAATAACAGAACACCACTCAGGTTCAGATCAAGGGGGCCATTCCTCCCAACCACACCCCTCCAGGTCTCACTGTCATTGCCCACGTGAGCATTGAAGTCCCCCAGTAGAACAAGGGAGTCCCCAGGAGGCGCACCCTCCAGTACCCCCTCCAAGGACTCCAAAAAGGGTGGGTAATCTGAGCTGCTGTTTGGCACATAAGCACAAACAACACACATAGGCGGAGGGAGGCTACCCTCTCTTTCACTGGGGTGAACGCCAATGTACAGGCACAAAGATGGGGGGCAACAAGTATGCCCACTCTGCTCGGTGCCTCTCACCAGGGGCAACTCCAGAGTGTAAGAGTGTCCAACCCTTCTCAAGGAAACTGGTTCCAAAGCCAGAGCCATGCGTTGAGGTGAGTCAGACTATTTAGCCGGAACCTCTCAACCTCACAAACCAGCTCAGGCTCCTTCCCCACCAGAGAGGTGACATTCCACGTCCCAATAGCCAGCTTCTGTAGTTGAGGATCAGACAGCCAGGGTCCCCACCCTCGGCCACCACCCTTCCCACATTGCACCCGACCTCTTTGGCCCCTCCCACAGGTGGTGAGCCCATGGGAAGAGGGACCTATGTCTCCTCTTTGGGCTGTGCCCGGCTGGGCTCCATGGGTAAAAGCCCGGCCACCAGATGCTCGCCAACATGCCCCACCTCCAGAGTGGGGCCCTGGTGACCAGCGTCTGGGCAAGGGAACATTGTTTCCATTAATTGACCTCATCGTAGGGGTCTTCTGGCTGCACTTTGTCTGGTCCCTCACCTAGGACCTGTCTTCCTTGGGTGACCCTACTAGGGGCATGAAGCCCCTGACAGCATAGCTCTTAGGATCATTGGGACACACCCCTCCACCACGGTAAGGTGGCAGCCCAGGGAGGAGAAACTCATCAAATAAATATAATTCATTAAATTTTTTGTTGCTTTCAGTCTAATCATGTTCACATCCTGAAACCACCTGTTATTGTTTTGTTCAGCTGTTTTAAATATATAAACTTGTATTTTTGTTCTTTCTTCTGTCGTTTGAAGTTCTCTGTTTGTTTGTTTGTTTGTTTTTCTCTCTGAAAGTGAACCTGTGCTTTGCTCTGAACTGTCTCTCTGCAGGCGGATGTCAGATGGTTTGTTCCTGAGAAAATGTCGGGAGGTGGCGGAGAACTACAAAGACATCAGATTCACAGAGATGTACCTGGACACTGTGTGCCTCAACGTGAGTTCACTGTAGCCACTCAGGTTGTCCATCCCAGAGGAGGGAGCTTCACCTGCTCTCAGGTGAACAGTGGCTGAGTGTTTCTGTCCAGGTGATCAGAAACCAGAAACCAGTCTGGATGAGGCACATTCAATGTGTGCACCACATCTTTCTGGCCTCTACTGGAACAAACAATCTGGACTAACTAAAACTCTCACAAAACTAAACATGCAACCATCCATATCTAGATAAACCAATAGTTTGTGTTTGTAGAGCTGGGTAATATGGACCAAAAATAATCTCTCAGTATTTTTTCTTCTCATAAAGTAATAACAAAAAGAGATTTCTCAGTCAAAACTACAAGTCCCAAATATCACACGGGCACTTTTTAATTACCATAATTCTCTGACTTTAGAACGCACCTGTGTCTAAGCCGCACTTATTAAATATAAGATAAATCTTAATTTTGTGCATAAATAAGATGCTACCGTTATTAAAGCCCAACACCCACCATGTTTTCAAATTGCATCGCCATTAATATTTATTAGTTTATTTAAAAATAATACAGGAGCGTTTACTTATATTGTGGAGAAATAACACTAAATGTGTTATTTCATGATTTATAGCAGATTTTAGCATGCAGCTCCGGGAAAATCTGCCCCTCTCCATATATGGGCATTCACTTGGGCATTCACGTCACCAAAGTGACGCCTTGGAGTTACAGGCGAGCGAGCGAGGAAAAGAAAAAGGAAGCATTTTTAAATATTCCCTAAAGCTGCCTGTGTTGTGTTGATTAATCCTGCTGTCGCTCACTCATATTCTGAGCGAGCATCCACTTAGACATACTAGTTTAATTCGTTTGATCGCGACAAATTCATTCATTTCCGCATCGACTTTTTATTCTCTCCCCCCCGTGATCAAAAAGGCAGCCAGAGCCAGCCTCGCAGCTGAGCTCTGCCCGCGCGCGTGCTTCCCGACCCCGTATCAAGGCTGACGAGAGCAAATACAGTGCATACACTCGAGGGAGCAAATTACACCGGCACGAGGAACTTCAAAGGTGACCAGCAGAACGAGGAGCCAGAGACGCGCGCGGCTCGCGGCTCGCTCCTCAGGGGCAGAATGACTGAGAGCAGCAAAAGGTCCGCAGCGGTGTTATAAAATAAATAATAAATAAAATCAGAGCGCTGGTCCATATACTACACACAAATGCACAAGGAAATATGCAGGAAATATGCCGTTTTAACTACCACTCTCTCTCATAAACCTCCATGGAAACTCACTCCTACCTTCTGCCTTCTGGGTGGAGATCATGTAACAAAAGGCATGACCCTTCGGGACTATTCGGCCAGGTTTCCGGATTCATTCGGGAGTGGGTTGTTTTTTTTGTTTTTTTTAACCCTCGCCTGGCCCAAATGCAAAAATGAAAATAGACCTAATAATAAATTACTGTAATTGTACAATATGGTGAATTGTTAGTGTCATGGTGGGTGTTGTCCTTTAAGCCGTGGGCATCCACTGTTCAGAATCTGTGCCCAGTCTGCTCCGGCTGTGGGGAGCTTCCTTGTAGTACAAGAATCAGCCAGCATATGCAGATGGCTGTTCACAGAATATAGCTTGCTCTCAACACACACAAGATCATCACAAGTCACCATGAAGCTTGGCTGTTTGACTCATGGTTATAACCATTATACCTTCAAAATGAACACAGTAACTACCGGTATCTAAGCATAATCACTGGACAGAACAGTGCCAAACATGTACGTAACTGAAATTATTTAAAAATTATGGTACAGGTAAAACCCAGTCTTATCTAGGTCATGTAGTGGAAGTCAAATGGTACAGGTAGAATGCAGTAAATATTCATTAAATTGTTACCATTGATTTTTATTGGTAAACATCTTTGTTAACAACTGCTGTTTTTAAATGTACTAAATTTGATGAGATTTCTGCTCAGGAAAGTTCATATGAGCAGGATGGGGGAGGAGCCCCTCCCTCCCCGACATCATCTCAGTTCTGTTTAATGCCCCTGTTTAAGCTTAAATGAGATACTGGTACAAACCGGATTCCATAAAAGTTGGGACACTAAACAAATTGTGGATAAAAACTGAGTGCAATTATGTGGAGGTGCCAACATCTAATATTTTATTCAGAATAGAACACAAATGACAGATCAAAAGTTTAAACTGAGAGAATGTATCATTTTAATGGAAAAATCTGTTGTTTCCAAATTTCAAGTCACTCACTCTTTTAGCTGATGTCAGAGCTAATAACAAAGCTGTTTTAAATGACAGATACTTCAAGGGTATCTGGTCCAATGGCTCGAACGGATCTTTAGTTATTGTACTGAAGACAAATGCTAAGTTCTACTGTGGAGCCAGAGAGCAAAACAGACTGGACTAAGTCAGCGCGCACCTTTCAGAAAACGTTTTATTAAGGGATGGTTGAAAACTGTTCTATCATTGAAACCTTCATGACAGGAAGAAATCGTTGCACCATACGTTTTAATTCTGCTGAAAGTTACATTTTATTTCACGCGATATTGCAGAGTTGCGTAAGCCAACACAACCCTACAACATCCAGAGCCCTAAGGAACTCCGGGCGAATCTCATCCACCCCTGGAGCCCTTCCACCTCTGAGCTTTTTAACCACCTCTGTGACCTCAGCACCAGAGATTGGAGAGCCCGACCCAAAGTCCCCAGGCTCCGCTTCCTCAGTGGAAGACGTGCCAGTAGGATTGAGGAGGTCTCGATAGGCGGATAGGTGCACCGTCCGCAGTGAAGCGGGCGTTGTACCGGTCTGTCGTGGTGAAGAGAGAGCTGAGTCAAAAGGCAAAGCTCTCAATTTACCGATCGATCTACGTTCCCACCCTCATCTATGGTCATGAGCTTTGGGTTGTGACCGAAAGAACAAGATCTCGGATACAAGCGGCTGAAATGAGTTTTCTCCGCAGGGTGTCTGGACTCTCCCTTAGAGATAGGGTGAGAAGCTCAGTCATCCGGGAGGGACTCGGAGTAGAGCCGCTGCTTCTCCACATCGAGAGGAGCCAGTTGAGGTGGCTCGGGCATCTGGTTAGGATGCCTCCTGGACGCCTCCCTGGTGAGGTGTTCCGGGCATGTCCCACCGGGAGGAGACCCAGAGGAAGACCCAGGACACGCTGGAGGGACTATGTTTCTCGGCTGGCCTGGGAACGCCTTGGGATTCCCCCAGAGGAGCTGCTCCAAGTGGCTGGGGAGAGGGAAGTCTGGGCCTCCTTACTTAGGCTGCTACCCCCGCGACCCGACCCCAGATAAGCGGATGACAATGGATGGATGGATGAAAGTTAAATTTCTGTCCAGCAGCAGCTGCAGGTAGGATAAAATGCAGCCCAGGGGACATGAAGTTGGATCCACCTCTTTTTCTAGGTACCAACGCTGAAAAGCGGCCCATTTAGAAGCGTAAACAGCTGTAGTAGATTTTGTGCGTGCTCCCTGGATGGTGCATATTACGTCTTTAGAAAAACTGAATTTTTCTAAGCGTTCTTGTTCAGTAACCAGACCCACAGGTGTTGACTTATTATAGGAAAACTCCTGATTGCTCCTCCCACCTGCAGGAGCGCATCATCTCTCCATGGCAGCTTCCATGATTGACTCGTCAGCTGTTGCAGAACCGGGAACCATGAGGCGTTCGTGCATTCCCGGGCGATTAGAATCATTGTCAATTTCTCCTCCCTCCCCCTCTCCAGCAGAGCTGGCAACAGAGGAACTGGGGGGAATGCATAAATTAGCGTTTTTGGACAAGATTTGTGCGCAAACGCGTTCACCCCCTAGTGGGGGAGCATCCCATGGGTTTAGAGAGAAAAACAGAGTGCGCTGAGAGTTTTCTCGAGTGGCCATCAGGTCCACTTCTGCTCTCCCGAACCCGCTCCAGATCTATGAGATTAGATCTGGGTGGAGACACCAATCCCTGTCCAGGGGGCCTCCTCTCGACATGATATCTGCTCCTCTGTTTAGAACGCCTGGGATATAAATTGCTTTGATCGATCGTAAATGTATGCGCGCCCAACAAAGCAGTTTCCTGGCTGTGTTCAGCAGCTGGGCTGAGCTCATGCCCCCTTGGCAATTTATGTACGCTGCTGTGGTTTTGTTGTCCGTGTGGTCCATCATGTGATGGTCCTGGACCAGTGGGGCAAAATGTCTGAGGACTTTTTGTAATGTGAGAAGTTCCAGTACGTTTATGTGAAGAGATGTGTTTTTCGGCCACACCCCTCCTACTGTTTGTGACAGGCAAGTCCCTCCCCAGCTGGAGAGTGGCGCGTCTGTGAACACTGACGTGAATGACGTCACTTTGCCCAGGGGAACCCCTTCTGACAAGTTAAAAGGATTCCCCAAGTGATTTAGGTCTGCTCTCACAGATGGTACGGTGATCAGGCACAGTTTGTGACGTACAGGGTTGACTTTCAGTCGATTGAACCAGCTTTGCAGTCGGCGCATAAACAATAACCCAAGCGGGACGAACACGTACGCAGCTGACGTTGTTCCTAATAGTTTCATGACAGCGCTGTTACTGTTCTGGAGCTGAAGCAGTGACGTCAGAGATTCCTTCCTCTGATCTGACAGAACAGCTGTCATGCTCACTGAATTTAGATTCACTCCCAGGAATGTGATTCGTTGGGATGGAATTACTGAGCTCTTCTCCCAATTTATGGTGCATCTCAGATTAGACAGGTGTTTCACTAAAACAGCTGTTTGTTTCTCTGCCTCTTTTCTGGACCAAGATAACAACAGAAGATCGTCCAGATAAAACAGTATTTTCATACCTTTCGTTCGGAGTGGTTGGAGGACCGCTTCCATGCATTTTGAAAATGTGCATGGAGCGAGCGCATACCCGAAAGGGAGGCAGTTGAATTGATAACGGGCCCCTTGAAACGAAAAACGGAGGAACTTCCTGTGCTTGTTTATTATTGGGATGTGAAAATAAGCATCCTTCAGATCTATTGACACAAACCACCCCCGTGTCACGTATTCGCGAACACGTTTCACAGTCAGCATGTGAAAAGGGCGTTCTATGATACATTTGTTGAAGGCTGACAGATCCAGAATTGGTCCGAGTCCCCCGATTTCTTCGGAACCAGGAATTACCGGGAGTAAAAGCCGGCTTCCTCCTCTCCCTGAGGGACTCTGGAAATCACATCTTTTTCTAAGAGTTCCTTCAGCTCTGAATGGAGGGTTACATGTGCTTTGTGGACTTGGAAAAGGCATTCGACCGCGTCCCTCGGGGGGTTCTGTGGGGGGTACTCCGGGAGTATGGGGTACCAGGCCCTTTGATAAGGGCTGTTAGGTCCCTGTACGACCGGTGTCAGAGCTTGGTCCGCATTGCCGGCAGTAAGTCAGGCTCGTTTCCAGTGAGAGTTGGACTCCGCCAAGGTTGCCCTTTGTCACCGATTCTGTTCATAACTTTTATGGACAGAATTTCTAGGCGCAGCCAAGGTGTTGAGAGGATCCGTTTTGGTGACCTTAGAATCGCTTCTCTGTTTTTTGCAGATGATGTGGTCCTACTGGCTTCATCAGATCGTGATCTACAACTTTCACTGGAGCGGTTTGCAGCCGAGTGTGATGCGGCCGGGATGAGGATCAGTTCCTCCAAATCCGAGGCCATGGTCTTGAGCCGGAAAAGGGTAGCATGCCCTCTCCGGGTCGGGGAGGAGGTCCTGCCCCAAGTGGAGGAGTTTAAGTATCTCGGGGTCTTGTTCACGAATGAGGGAAAACTGGAGCGTGAGATCGATAGGCGGATAGGTGCAGCATCCGCAGTGAAGCGGGCGCTGTACCGGTCTGTCGTGGTGAAGAGAGAGCTGAGTCGAAAGGCAAAGCTCTCAATTTACCGATCGATCTACGTTCCCACCCTCATCTATGGTCATGAGCTTTGGGTTGTGACCGAAAGAACGAGATCTCGGATACAAGCGGCTGAAATGAGTTTTCTCCGCAGGGTGTCTGGACTCTCCCTTAGAGATAGGGTGAGAAGCTCAGTCATCCGGGAGGGACTCGGAGTAGAGCCGCTGCTTCTCCACATCGAGAGGAGCCAGTTGAGGTGGCTCGGGCATCTGGTTAGGATGCCTCCTGGACGCCTCCCTGGTGAGGTGTTCCGGGCATGTCCCACCGGGAGGAGACCCAGAGGAAGACCCAGGACACGCTGGAGGGACTATGTTTCTCGGCTGGCCTGGGAACGCCTTGGGATTCCCCCAGAGGAGCTGCTCCAAGTGGCTGGGGAGAGGGAAGTCTGGGCCTCCCTACTTAGGCTGCTACCCCCACGACCCGACCCCGGATAAGCGGAAGAAAATGGATGGATGTGAAAAGAGTGTCAGATAGTGCGTCTGAAGGTAGAAGTAGACTTGGTGAATGTTGTCAGTTTGTATGAGTTAGAGCAGAAATTCTGGAAGGATCTAGATAAAGTGATGGAGAGTGTTCTCAGTTAGGAGAGAGTGGTGATAGATCGGAATGGATATGTCTGTGAAGGAAATGGAATGAGGAAGCGATGGGTAGTTTTGGTGTCAAGGAAAGAAAGCAGGAAAATGGCTGTCATCACTTGTCCAAGAGGGAGAAACAGTGTGCAACAAGAGTGAAGGAGTGCGCAGGTCTACAACATTCTGTGTAGAAGTGGAAATCTGAGGGAGACTGGGTACTGTAAGGTTATGGGAGGGCGTGGCCAGATGGTTGTGTAGGAATAACTGTTGTGAAAAAGTAAAATCAAAGACCAAATGGTGGAAACTGCAAGGAGGAAGAATGTAAGGAGTTCAGAGAAGAAGTTAAAGGCTATAGGCAATATAAAAGAGCTTCCATATGACTGGGCTACTACAGCAACAGTCATTAGGCAGGTAGGAAGGTACTTGGGGTGTCATCAGGACAGAGAATGGATAATGAAACCTGGTGGTGAAATTGGGAACAGCAGGTCGGTGACAGCGAGGCTACAAGGAGCAGAGGTCAAATGTGCAGAACTTAAAGTACTTGGGGTCCACTGTCCAGGAAAATGTTGAGCAACAAGTAAAGAGAGTGAGTTCAGGCAGGATGGAGTGAATGGCAAAAAGTTGCAGGAGTGATTTGCAACAAAAAGGTGTCAGTTCAAAGGAAAAGTAACCTGACACCATCTGTCTGAGCTTGCTGTAAAAATTTCTCGAACGTGCCATCAGATCTATGCACGTGTCACTTTGAAACCTTGTATAACTTTTACAAGTTCTCTCACGTGACCAAACAGGAGGCGGTGCATTGATTCCATTGAGCCAATGAAAACCTTTGTGCACAAACAGGAAGCCTTCAGCACAGAGGCGACCAGCTTTCACCTTGATGATGGAAACAATTATATATACAGTACCGTACTGTGGTAACATCGCTCTGGATCATGTACTGCATTCGTTTTCATTAAATGTGTTTTGTTTTTTTAAACCATTTAAAGTCACTAGTAAAATGCTTGACTGCATGCATTTAATTTTGAAGACTAGATTCAGGTCGTTTGGATCCAAACACCAGTTTATTACAATAAGCAACAGTGACTAAATTAAAGCACAGAAGTTAATAAAACATAACTTTCCACATTTTAAAGAGCATATACTTTGCCGTTTCTAAAAAGTGTCTTCTAATAGTTATAATCTGTTCTACACATTCACTTTGAATGCAACCTTTGCAACAAAGTACCGGTAATGATCGAATAAGCAAAAAAAAGTGAGAATACAGGGAATTTTAAGAAAATAAACATTTAAAAACAGTGTCTAATGAAAACCTACATTTTAAAAGATGCACCCCCCCCCAACCCTTCCCGTCCAACAAGTATTGTACAGCACTTCGGACAGCTGATGTTGTACTTTAAGTGCTTTAGAAATAAATTGGTATGGTAAGTACAGAGGAGCAGTGACAGAAAATAGCTACCATACAATTCAATAATGAACGCTTATTAAGGATTTCAAACATGTCACATTACACAGAAAAAGGAACATCGAAGAAGTGATAAGCCGTCAGTCCTTTCAGGCTTTGCATGGACTCAGCTCCGTCCCAGGTTGGACTAAAACAAACGTCTCATTCCTGCTGGTGTTATCCGGACTTCTCTTTTTGTCACCAAACTCTCCGGCAGTCTCTTTCACACACAGTTCTCTGCCTCGATTCGCACGCTCATAATAAGCTGTCCTTGATAAAACATAGAGAAGACAACGTGTTCTGTTTGGAGCTGAGTTGTAAAAAAAAAAAAATCACATCGTGGGTAATGAATCAAGGAGCTTGATGCGGCCTTGGGGCGTCTTTTTTTTTTTTTTTAATGTATTTTAAATAAAACGTCCACCTCCTGGCAGCTCAACAAAAAGAAGTAACATGCAGTAGTTTAGAGAGAGAAAATGGCTTTGGATGAGGCAGAAAAATCCCACAGAAAATACAAAAACAAGGTTAAAAAAACAAAACACGAGCTTGGGTTACAGATGTTCTGAAGGAGTCGTGGTCAGGATTTACACACACAAAGGTCTGGGGCACCTGAGAGAGGAAATAAAAGAAATGTACGGTAAGCAGATCAATATTTTAGAGGAAAACAAGAAAACCTGCCAGGTCGCAAGCCGTCTCACCCTTCCTCTGTAAAGCCGTCCATTTCCTCCTCATCCTCCAGCTCCATGTCCAGCTCGTTGTCGAGGCAACCCCGGCTGTAACCACTCTGGACGCTGCACGCGTACAGGAAGTGATCAGGTCTGAGATCAACCGGTCGATGACAAGTCATATTTACTGTGTTGTAACTAGTCTACGCTGCTGACCTGACGGAGCGGCACGTGAAGAACACAATCCTCTTCAGCTTCTTGTTGTAAAAGAAGTAGTTGAAGGACCAGAGGCTTCCTTCTTCACCAAAAGGGTCCGAGTCCAGATCTGGGTTGTAGCTGAGGCAGAATAAAGAATCTCATAAAGCCTTCTTCTGACAGAACGGTGACTTTAAAGAACAAACGCTCCAAACACTCACCTGTAGATGTCACAGCTCTGCAGGTTGATCTCCTGGTCGATGGCGCTCCACAGCTCGGGTCGCAGGGAGTTAAAATCCTCCCCTACTGCTGAGAACATGCTGCTGTTCACTGCATTTGCCACCTGGAGAGAAAACACAAATGATTACCGTATTTTTCGGAGTATAGGTCGAACCCGAGTATAGGTCGCATTGTCCAATTATTACCAATAGATTGGAAAAATCCCTAGATAGATCGCACCTACGTTTAGCTCTGCTGCAAATGTCTCTTCCACAGGAGCGCACAGCAAGGCTTTTAAGAAGATTAACACTTAAAAACAATTAATTGTTTGATAAAAATTATAGCAAATATATGTCTGAGCTGAACTTTTCCTTAAAGACCGTGTAAAGTGAATTTCAATATTTTCTTCAATAAACATTATAAATGTCATAATTGTAATCTTGTAAATGAGTAAAAAGTCTCAAAATTGTAGCTCAATTAATTTTGGAGTTATAGAGCAAACTGTGTATAAAGATATTTCTGTTTCAGGATTTTTTAGGCGTGTTTTAAATGTGACCGCGTTTCGTCACGCGGTCTTCTTAAGTATAGCCCCACCCCCTGCAGCTCCAGCCGTATAAATTCGCCTCGGTGGAGCCGTTCACTCGCGAATCGCAGATAGCATCAGATAGCAATAGCATAGATATTTTGTTCATTGTTAGCTAGCTAATCAATTATGCCTCGTTCGTGCATCTTCCCTGGATGTCGCAATGGTCAGGGCACCCGTACAAATCATAACGTGTTTTTATACCGCGTGGTTTTATACCAAGTATCTGTAATGCCTGGATAGGTCAATGGAAAAAGCGTTCGCCTTCCGTCCCAAACCTTATGGGTTCAATTCCCGCATGGTACAACTTTTTATTTTATTTAAAATTCATTCCAGATTAAAAACACACAAGAAAACTATTTACAAAAACAGCGTAACTCTTGGAAAAAGTAGCTGCTGTTACAGACAGAACTCAGATAAAAACAGAGCAGGTTTACTGGCTCTGCTGTCTGCCTCTCCACACACAGCTCAGCTGCAGGCCGCAGTACTGCGCTGAAACCACGCCCACGCGCTGACACGCCCCCACAGTTTCAGACCAAGGGAAAATTATGTTTTTTCATTATTTTTGAGACTTAATTTTATAAGGTAAACAATGTTTTTAATCAGTCAGATTTATATGGGTGATTAATAACACATATTTATGCCGTGTGACAAACTAAAACCACACATTGAAATTTACTTTACACGGTCTTTAATAAATGAACGTACAGTAATTGTGAAATGAGCTGGATTTAAACATTTGTTTCGCCGAAAGTGATAAAAAGCCATATATAGGTCGCAGGCCATGAAAAAAATGATAAAAAGGTGCAACCTATACACCAAAAAATACGGTAATCTGTTTGTAACCCGTCCATCACACTTCTCTGCTCAGAAGAACACTGACCCAGTTAAGGCTGGGCTCTCTGCTGAACTCGTGGGCCCGAGCGGCGCTGAAGTCATAGTCCGGTCTGAAGGATTCATTGAGCGTGGTGATGAGGTAGAACAGAGTCTTTCTGCAGACTTTATCACTCAGAGGGTTCTCCCCATCCTCGCTGCTCTTCGCCAGCCTGCATAGTCAGGAACACAGCCTTTAGAAGACACATCTACCATTCCCATGCTCAACCGGACCATTAAACTCACTGTGAGGGGCTGGCGGTGCCGGTGGACTGAGGGGGAGAAAGGGCCTCCAGCACATGGGGCTCCCCCTCCTGGCAGAACTGCTTGAACATGTGTTTATCGTCGCCTGCCATCTTACAGGAGTAGCTCTCGATCCTGCAAGGCAAAAAGAGTAAAAATATAATTATGGAAGAGCTCAGCTGGCCAAGCGTTGGACAAACCACTTATATTGGCTGATTTTATTGTTTGTACTGTGAAGTAGGGGTGTGAATCTCTCAGTGTCTGGAGAATCGGTTCGATTCCGATTTTTGGTGTCACGATTCGATTCAAAATCGATTTTTCGATTTAGAAACGATTTTTCGATTCAGAAACGATTTTTCTATTAAAATGGTCATACATTTAGTTTCAGTTTTGTAAAGACAAGCTGAAAAGAATAAACAACAATGTAAACAAATGGAACATTTATTTAAAACAATAATTTTAGGTTCCTTATTGTATCAAATTTTTTTCATCGTTTGATATTTATACCAAAAATAGGAACAAATACAGGAATGCATTACATTCTGTAACTTAAATAACCAGGTTAGCTTTTTGTACTTATTATTGTTTGAATTGATTGTTTGAACTCGTTTTGTTTTTGAAAAAAGGGGCAGATAAAATAAGATTTCTTCTTCTTTCTGCCACCTTTCATTTTATGTATTCTTTCATATACTATGATATATGGTTTTATTTTCTTTATCTTTTGGGTTTTAACGTAAAAAAAAAAATCAATCTTGGGGCTTTTAGAATTGATTCTGAATCGCTAGGACTAAGAATCTAGATTCTTTAAAAAAAAAAAGATTTTTTTCCCTGCACCCCTACTGTGAAACCTAATAAAATATCTAGCTTGTATGAAAACAGTAAATAAATACGCCACGACACAACAGTTTTGTTAGACGTCGAAGTCGTGTCAGCACAGACACGAGTCGAGGACACAGTTCCTCTGCGTTCGTGTATCTGGGTCAGACGCTGCTGATACGGATATCTGAGCGCAGCAGACTGGTGTGGTGTTGTTTATTTTGCTCGATCGCACACAGGAGTTGCGCAAGAGCAACAACACGGTGCAGCTTAGGACAGACCAACTGTAAAGACCCCTCTTCCCAGATCCTGACGGGCTAATTATAGACATGAAAGCAGAGTGGAAATACCAGCAACACAGCTGAGCCACCCACCGAACACCGCGGGTAACCAGATGACTGCGAGAACACAGAAGCGGAGACGATCAAGAGTACACTTGTGCATCTCTAATGACACATGTCATACATATTTATTAAGAAAAAATATATTTATTTACAAATCGACTGAGCTGCACCAAACAAATGACCTTTAATTACCATTGCATACTTTTTGGAACAGGATGCAACATGTAAACCAATAAACAGAAACACGTAACCAGCAACTATAATGGAATATCTCATTACGTGTATTGCACCATGCAACACTCTTGTACCGTGTGTTTTTTACAATTCATGCCAACAACGTACTTGACAACTCCTCCAAAATAACCTCGGGGTCTTGTGAGAAAACACCGTGATCTGCGTCACTGTAGGTCACAACCAACATAGCTCCGTTTCACCTCCCACACATCAAACTGCATAGCTGCACAACCCACCAGCCTTTATGTAACCACAGTGTTTGTTTCTGCAGATTCGGCTGTAGAGGGTTTACATAAGCCGAAGCAGACCGATACATTTTACAGTCTGAAGAGGAAAGAAGTCCTGGAAATTATCTCTGAACTTTAAACACAGGCGCTGAAAGTAGGTCTTCAGGGTGGTAAACTGCTCTCGCAATATTACTTTTTGTTTCACTACCCTTATTTAAGAGCCAGTGAACTCTGCGCCACTTTATACCTCTAATAAACGCCCAACAACTGTTTTATGATGCCCTACGTGATATTCACAGATTGCAATAAATGCTTATGCTTGGAATTTTATGGATGCCTTGCTCTGCCCTCAACAAAATCTATTAAAAATAATGCTGAATTTAGAGTCAGATTCAAAATAAATATGTTGAGGAAAGGGAACCCTTGGCCTTCGTTTGCTCCAGTGACCACGTAAAAGCCCCTCTAGAAAGGGTCTGTGTTGGTGGTAATTCCACACGTACAACAGCATGAGTTAAATGTTGCATTCAGGTGAAACTAATCTTTCATTACCACAAGGTAAAGAAAAAAAAAAAAGCTGTTATAACTCCCAGTATACCCTGAGATAGTGTAGGACAGGGGTTCTTACTTTTTGGGTACCCCTTACAGGGGCGAAAACGTTTCAGAGACCCCCCTCATGTTTATGAACTTATTTTAAATAATTTTCTTCAATTTGTCTCTTTAATGCAATGGAAATATTTGTGCAACATAAATACTTAAGACCTGTTCTTTAATAGTGTTAATACGATTGTTATACAGGTAGTCCTCGAGTTACGACGGAGATCCGTTCCTACGCTAGTACGTCGTAAATCGAATTTCATCGTAACTCGAAACATACGTCCAAACTGCACCTTATACGTACAGTACTGTATTTTACAGAGCACTTAGCCTATCCTAACACAGTACCCTACATAATTATAAAAAACACATACATTTGGAGCCATAATGAAGGGAAAAAAATAGTTAATTTCCTACTGGGATGCTGGTGAAGCCGTTTCCTCCGTTCCTCCCTCCCTCCTCCGGATTCTGCATTTGTTTACGTCGTAAAACCGCCGTCCATAAAACAGCTACCGGTACTTTTCCACAGCTGCTGCCTGTCCAGCTTGCTCCAACAAGTTTTGTTTTTTGAATGTCCAGAGGACCAGACTTACCGGTAGCTTTTTTAGAGAGTACAGGCAGCTGCAGCCTCCGCAGCTAGCAAAACCGGAAACTGCGTAAATCTGCTTAAAAATAAAAAAATTCTAAATATTTATTTTTATGGAGATGTGTGTCGTAACCCCGAAACGTCATAACTCGAGGACTACCTGTACTTTTAAACATGGGGTAGTTTTCATTCAAGACACAATTAACAAAACGTTTACCGGTAATTTCAACTTCCAAAAATTGCAGTTTTGAGAAAATTAACATGATCAAAAAACCACTTTAAAACTTATTCACATTATGAACGTATTGCCACTTCTTCAAATTATTACATAAAGCTGAACATAATCCTAACAATAGCAGTCAGAACAAGTAACACGGTTTCATTTGAAAGCAAATAGCAGGTGGGTACAGAATTTTTTTTTAATAAAGTAGATGTGATTTCCTGCATTGTTGGTGTATTTTAACAGGTTGTTAAACATTTATGCGCATTTAAAAAATAAAACGTGTGTGTGTGGGGGAGCCCAGTTTGAGAACCACTGACGTAGGAACTTTATTTACCTGCCAAAGATGCGAGACTCTCCTTTTTCCACACACAGTCTGGAGCTGAGGGCTTCAAAGCTGGAGTTTTCCAATAGTTTCATAGCTGTCTGGGGGGAAAACAGCCAAAACATATGTTTAGAAAATGCACATTGACATTAAATACTATATAATATTATTTTAGTACTATATTGTACAAAGCTCAGAACTTCACATTACCCTCAAATATCCAAACACTTTTTATAAAAAGGAAAAGTACCGGTACTTACAATCTTAAGGGAACAGATATTTTGTTATGCCACAGCATAGAACTAGTTTAAAGAGTAGGTCTACTTTAATTCAGGGAATAGGTCTGTGGAACAGTTTGAAAAATGATACTAAAGTTGCAAAGTCAATGTCTATGTTTAAGAAAATGATAAAAACTAAATTTCGGATTAAATATTTAAAAATTGGTTTATATCCAAATTACTATATATGCTATATGGTATAGTGTGATGAGTTATTTATTATGTTATGTTTTTACAGATGATTGTTGTTTGAATTGATTGAATTAATTTTGTTTAAAGGGGCAGATATAAGATTTTTTTCTTCTTCTGCTTCCTTTCATTTCATGTATTGTTTTTATGTGGTTTTGTAAATCGTTTTTTGTGTGTGTGTGTTTTAAATCTGAAATGAATAAATAATTAAAATAAAAATACGTTTGATTCTGCCTAGATAAAAAAAATAAAAAGCTGCAACAGCAGCGCCCCCGTGTGGACACGTTTAAGATCAAAACACCGTTTCCTCTAACCGAGACCACTGCCCCTCCCCCACCACTAGCAAACTACGTAGTCTTCCTGGTTGACAAACATCGGTTGTTATTCGCTTACCTTGAAAGTATTGTCAACAGGCAGACAAAAGTGGGTCCAAACTCCGAGTAGTCGACTGCTCGGTCCCGGACTCGAGCTCTTTAAGAAGCGGTGACCGAGGATTAACGAGGCGCTTTGTTGTTGACTTGCTAACGCTAGCTGCGCTAACTAGCTGCTTATTACGATGCTGTAAGGACGGAGCAATTAATGTGAACTTGAGCTCAAGTATCTTACACAAACACTCGGTCGAGAATGGCTTAATCTGAGGCCTTTAAAGTTTATACTGAAGCTGCTCCTCCCGATTAAATGTGATGAGATTACATCCAGAGACTGTTGGCGTCCGTCGGATTCTTTCTGCAGCGGCATCCCTTTCGACCTAATTTTTCCAAGCGATCTATTAGAAAGGATCAAGTCGCTCCTTTCTTGGCGACTCGATCGGAAAAGCAGCAAAGAGCTACCAATAATAGATCTCAAATGTGTTCTGGTTCGTCGATTACCTAAACAACAGATCTATCCTCATGAAAACAACAGAGCCCACTGTAAAAGGAAACCCAACCCCTTTTCTATTAAATAGGCTGCGCTCATAGGCCCGCCCTTTTTGGTTCATGTCCTCTTGTGATTGGCTGTTGCAGCCTGTCACTACGGGCTGCTTCATCTTTGATTGGTTAAAACTGTTCAGCAATGTAACCACAACATTTAACTGTAAAAAAAAAAAAACGCGGTTCACTGTAAAGACTAGAAGTAAAATGATTTGATCATATCAAATAAGTGTGAACAATAAATACATTTTACAATTTGTAGCAACTACAGCAGGGGTTTACCACAGATGCCATCTTTGCTTTGAGGATGAGGATGGTCTTTATTATATATATTATTTGTATATATTATATATATATATATATATATATATATATATATATATATATATATATATTATATACAGAGAGGGTCAGAAAGAACCCCATTGTGTCTTTGTGGATTTAGAAAAATCATATGACAGGGTGCCGAGGGAGGAGATGTGGTATTGCATGAGGAAATCTGGAGTGGCAGAGAAGTAACTGGTACAGGACATGTATGAGGACAGGATACTGGCGAGATGTGCTGTAGGAGTGACAGATAGCTTGGGAGTGCATCAAGGATCAGCTCTTAGCCCATTCTTGTTTGCTCTGGTGATGGACCGACTAACAGATGAGGTCAGCAAGGAATCCCAGTAGACTATGATGTTTGCAGATGACGTGATTTGTGGTGAGAACAGGTGGAAGAGAACTTACTGTAGAGAGGTGGAATATGCACTTGAAAGAAGAGGAATGAAAGTCAGCCGTAGTAAGACAAAGTACATGTGTGTGAATGAGGCTGATCAGTGAGGCTAAGAAGCTGTGGAAGTACTGTATTTTTCGGTGTATAGGTCGCACCCTTTTATGTTTTTTTTTTTCAAGGCCTGCGACCTATACACCAGTGCGACCTATTTATGGATTTTTTTCCCCATATTTTTAGACCAATTTTTGGCTGAGTTATGACCCTTTTTCACTTTGGCAGAAAATGGTGCAGTACCACTTTCGGCCGCTAGGGGCGCAGTGCAGTACCACTTCCAGAGGAGTACACCGACCCAAGAAGAAGAAGTAGACCGTTTCCAGCTCATGTGCCCGAAAAAAAGCTCCTCTGCTCGGACTGATTCTGTCGGCCTCTGGGGCTGGATGTAGCTTATGTTAGCTCTGTTTGTTTGCTGTTTGTCAGCAAGATAAGTCAAGAACCACTCAGCGGATTTTTCTGAAACTTACAGAATGGAATGGAATCACAGTGTGGACGTTTACAAGTGAGTACCTTTATTAGATGTTTGAGATTAAAAAAATAAAAAACGATCTTTTTGTAGCATTTAGCTTCTAGCTTCTGTATTTGTTATAAATAGTTTCAAAACCACTCGGTGTATATTTATTTCTGCTTACAGAGTAATTATAACACTCCAATGTACTTAACTATGTCCTGGATGAATCATTTGAGATGAGATTCGATTTTTTATATACGTGTCAGAGGTGGACTGGTCTCGTGTTAGCCTTCGTTTTATATCTGTGTACTTCTGTTTACATCATAAATAGCTTCAAAACCACTCGGTGTATATTTTTTCTGCTTACAGAGTGCAATTATAGGAGCTTTAATGTACGTTACTATGGTCTCGAGAAAACATTTGACCTAAAATTCGATTTTTTATTCGTGTTCTGAGAGACGGACTCCTCTCGTATTTAGCTTTGTTAGCTTCTGGTTTTACTTCTGTTTGCTTATAAATAGCTTCTAAACCACTCGGTGTATATTTTTTCTGCTTACAGAGTGTAATTATAGGAGCTTTAATCAAAGGTGGGCGCCAGACCGCTAGGGAGCGCTAATCCGCTTACAGCGGACCTAAATAATTGGTTAGCTTTACAGCGGATTGACTAACTTTTATAATTCATAAGCGGATTTGCGCTATTTTTATTTAAAATGCAGTACCGATAATAACTAATTATCTATCAGTAAAAACGAAAAAACTTATTTACGGGCCCGGACGACTGCTAACAGACCATATCCTGTCAGCGCCGGATGTGGTCCGTGACAAAAAAGCGTCCCCTCCCCCTCAGTCTCTTGGCTAGAGAGAGTGCAGTTATCAGCCACTGTGTTACTCTGCAGCCTTATTGCTTGTTTTCGAAGAGTCAGACGAAGAGTTTTTAACATGGAGGGTGAACTTATGGATGTTTCTCAGCGGCCTACGCGACACGTCTGGATTTAAAAAGTAGTTCGCCATTTGCCCTCTTCAAAATGGCGGCCGCGACGGCCACAGAAGCTAAGGACTTTCCAAGAAAACACGGTAAAAACAATTATTTCTTTGCTGAGAAAAAATATATTTCTTAGCTGACTTTATAGCACAAGGTTTTTCTGAGCTTAACCGGTTCAAATGGTCAAATCTGCTGGATTTAAAAAAGTAGTTCGCCATTTGCCCTGTTCAAAATGGCGGTTAGCGTGTTAGCATTAGCGTCCGCTAACATTGCTAATACATAAGTGCTTTTGAAATTGCGGACCTAAATAAATCAATAAGTGCTTTAGAAATAGCGGAACTAATTTTTGGATTAGCGCTGCCCAGCACTGGCTTTAATGTACGTTACTATGGTCTCGAGAAAACATTTGACCTAAAATTCGATTTTTTTATTCGTGTCAGAGGCAGACTGGTCTCATGTTAGCCTTCGTTTTATATCTGTGTACCGGTACTTCTGTTTACGTCATAAATAGCTTCAAAACCACTCGGTGTATATTTTTTCTGCTTACAGAGTGTAATTATAGGAGCTTTAATGTACGTTACTATGGTCTCGAGAAAACATTTGACCTAAAATTCAATTTTTTTATTCGTGTTCTGAGAGACGGACTCCTCTCGTGTTTAGCTTCTGTTAGCTTCTGGCAGACATTAGCAGTAGAGCTAAACACTCGGTCCATATTGCCGGGTTGACTCAGCGGTCACGCGGCGCGTCAGCGGTGGATGACGCGTTACGTCGGCGGTGACGCAGGTGCGACCTATACACCGGTGCGACCTATTTATGGATTTTTCCAATTTATTGATAAATATTGGACACTGCGACCTATACAACGGTGCAACCTATACAACAGAAAATACAGTACTTGGGGTCCACTGTCCAGAAAAATGGAGAAAGTGGTAAAGAAGTGAAAAAGAGAGTCCGGTCAGGATGGAGTGGATGGAGAAAATTTTCAAGAGTATTTTGCAACAAAAGAGTGAAGCAAAGGTCAAAGGAAAAGTTTACAAGATAGTGGTGAGACCAGTTGTATGGCCTGGAGAAGGTGCTATTGACAAAAAGACAGGCGGCAGAACTGGAAGTGGCAGAAATTAAGATGCTGAGGTTCTCCTTAGGAGTGACAAAGATGGATAAGATTAGGAATGAGATCATCAGAGGTACAGCACAGGTTGAACAACTGGGAGATAAAGTTGGAGACCAGACTGAGATGGTTTGGACATGTCCAGAGGAGGGACAGTGGGTATACTGGTAGAAGGATGTTAGAAATGCAGCTGCCAGGAAAAAGACAAAGAGGAAGGCTGAAGTGCAGATACAGTATATGGATGCAGTTAGTTAGAGGAGACATGGAGGTATAGTTGGAATGAGGACAGTGAGATGGAGTAGGGTGACACGCTGTGGAGACCCCTGAAGAGGGAAAAGTCAAAAGAATAGTTTAAATTTTATATATAGTGGCCTGATGTCAAATGAAACTGCATAAAATGCATTTTACTCATTAAATCTAATGCCGCTAACTGAAAGTCTAGAAGTGAATCAATTTCCCATGTTGACATTTCCATGCATCTTGCATTTAATGATCAAGTTACATATTAACAAGTTGTTTAATAGGTTATTGCTTTTTTAGTTTTTATTTTGTATCTGTATAAATAAAGGTTGAATGAATGAATGTATATGAAGGGTATGCGCAGTTGGTAGAGCTGCTGCCTTTCAGCGAGAAGTTCAAATCTCGTCCAGGGTACTTTCTAGTTTGAACGTTCTCTTCGTGCATGCGTGGGTTTTCTCCAGGTTCTCTGGTTTCCTCCAACAGACCAAACAAATGCATGTTAGACTGAATGGTGACTCATTGTCCCTAAGTGTGATTGTGGGTAAGATATGAGTCATTGAAGTGTGTTATTTGCTGATGATACAAACATTTTTTTTGCTCAGGTGATAACTTGCTATTGTTAGTAAATTGTTTTAATACAGAGCTAAGAAAAATAAAATTTTAGTTTGGTGGAAATTAATTCTTGAACTTGATGTTCTTAAACCCCTTCACATTTTTACTGACAACAGTCAGTAAAAATGTGAAGGGGAACAGCAATATTGAATAAAGCAGAACAGGTTCTGAATTACAAACCACTTCACATTCTAGACTGTTCCACATATTCCATATTTAGAGAACTGTGCAGTGGTCTGGGGCAATGATTATCAAAGTATAATACTTTAAGGATTATTCATGGGGCTGGATATGGACCACACCAACACATTATTTTTGCAGTCTAAATTGCTCAAACATGCAGCGCTTGTGGAGCTACAAACAGCACTAATAACATTTAAAGAAGAAAAAAAAACTAATAAAACAAACCAGGTAATATTCAAAGAGTATTCAAGGAGGGCTGTTATCATTTAAGGGGATAGTTTAATTTTAAATCAAGGACTGCTCATACAACTCACACACACTATATATATATAT
>JBBPBX010002687.1:54618-72462 GCA_038048925.1 Garcialebias charrua
GTGGTGGCGCAGTGGTTAGAGACGGTGGGCCTGTGATCAGAAGATTGCCGGTTCAAACATCATCAAAAAATGTGGGTGGAAAAGGTGAAACACCCACACCTGCCTCCACCCTCATTCGCCCCACACTGGGCCCCTGAGCAAAAGGCCCTTAACCCCACCATTTGCTCCCTAAACAGGTCTCTCTTGAAAATGAGTTCTCGTGGCTCAATGAGACTACAGTACCTGTATAAATAAGGGGTAATTTACATAGGATAAATAAATTGATTATAGCTTAAGTCTTACTGAACTCATGACTGTGTAATCTTAGGAAACAAAAACTTACTGTTATTAGTAAATTGTGGAAGGGGATGGGATTAAATAGGTTTGTACTTCTTTCCACTCCTTTTTCAAATATGCTTCATTTTGTTTATCTTGCTACATTACTTTATTTCAGTTTGATACATGTCTGAAATAAAGATCACAGAATCAGATCAAGCAGTACAAACCAAATCCACCCGCTCAATATTTTATTGATATAAACTACACATAACCAGCCATGCATCAGTGCTGTTGAGTGGTCACGTGGAAGTAATATAGTCAGAAACATCCTCAAGACCTGGGCTCTCATTGTCCAGGTACTCCAGGATCATATTACCCCCGTTATGCAGGGGTGTTTCTGGGTGAGCCAGAAGGGAGAGCAGGGTGTCATCCATCCGGAGAGCCTCACCGGTCTGAGGATGACAGAGCCGCAGCTTCTGCAAATGGACAAGAGATGATTAGCTAACAAGGTTGAGTCAGGGTTTGTTTGGATGAAAAACATAACACTTCAACAAAAGTAATCCATCCAGAAGAATTTACTTGACTTTGTTGGATTTTTGGATTATTGTGCATGAATCTGAAGATTGAGTCAGGTCCTCTAGACGGATTCTTTTTTATTGAAACGTTTTGTCTTTTATCCAAAATACTTCTTCGGTCTGAAGATATGCAAGCAAACAGTCTTATAAGCAGCACCTTCTCATAGTGGATCAACAAGTTTGCTGGCTGAATACCTTTTTTCTTCTTCTTTGCATTGAATTATCTACTGGACATAGTTTTATAAACTTTGCAATCGTTTCAACTAACCGATATTTTGTTTGGGCTAAGTTTCTAACCTGGCAGCCAGAAACAACAGTTTGATCAAGTGTACAAACAGTATTTACCTGCTCTTTTTGACAGCCGAACTTCTGCAGCAATTTGTTTTAAAAATACAAGACGTTTCCTGAAATTTTCCTCAAAATTACCGGTAAGTGATTCCATATTTTCTCTATTTGATCTAATAAACAGAATTATATTGTATGTCTTAAAGTACCTTTAAAGGTACACTAAGTAACTTTGTAATGCAGTCTGTAACTTTTCTAACAATATATTTTTAACATATTTCTTCACTCTGTCACTATCTACTGACAAACTGATGTTAGACAAAGTAATCTCTGAAAAAAACTATAGTCCCCTTGCTTCTCTATCAGCATTTATAAAAACACTAAAAACACAGAGTGACCAGGACAATGACCAGCCAATAAAAACAGAGTTGTTTGTCACGCCCCAACCCACGCCCCCGCCTGTCCCAGCCTCAGCGTTCTCATTCAAAGGATTGCAAAGCGATGCAGGACTGATTTGTATGTGACACAAATGTATTAAATATCCCTTCTTCATCCCAGAGCTGGACTTTTATTTTGTTTTTTTGCCAAAAGTCAAGTGATCGCTTCATCCTTCACTGACAGGAATGAGGAAGTCACGAGCGAATTAAATCATGTCCAACGTTGCTTCGTGAAGCTCTGCTGATTTCTGCTGGTTTTTGTGTTGTAGGACCAGTGATTCATGGTTTTATTATATTTTTTAGAACATTTTATTAACATATAATCACAGAACTTTGCAGCGCAGACAGGACATGTAGTGGGGGCGGAGCATTCCAGACATACCATTCCTGCACTGACAGAAACGAGGAAGTCACGAGCGAATTAAATCATGTCCAACGTTGCTGCGTGAACCTCTGCTGATTTCTGCTGGTTTTTGTGTTGTAGGACCAGTGATTCATGGTTTTATTTTTTAAACGTTTTATTAACATATAATCACAGAATATTGAAGCGCTCCGAGCGGACATTCAGCAGGGGGCGGAGCTGCAGATCTCAAGTTCAACAGAGAACGGACTGTGGCTCCCCCTCAGAGCCATATATGGCTCTGAGGGGGAGGGAGCAGAATGCTTTTACCTGATGAAAATTTTTCTAAGTCCCAGCATTCTCCAGAAATTACATAGTGAACCTTTAAAACAAATTAAAATGCGACTTTTCTACTACTGCGCAAAACTACAATTTAAATGACTGTTCCAACACTGATACCTGTAATTCTATATCATTTGACATGATTTTTATACAAAATATTAAGATTTTATAGAAACCAAAGGACAATTGGTTTAAGATAACGGTTTGTAGTTGAACGTTTTAAATTGATTTGTGTGTGTGCGCACGTGGGTAAGATAAAATGCAAGTACTGTATCTATTTACGTAATTAGGTGATGTATAAAAATACCACTTAGCTTCCTGTAACACACATCTCACTAGCAGCTATCCTGAAAACGGGACTGAATAGTGATCAAACTAAATATTATAATGAAGTGTATGCTTGCTCAATAACGTATACTGTAGATATGCAGAACTTTTCACAAATATGACGGATGACTAATGAAGACTGAACATTAAAAGAATAAAGTAGCTGTTGTAAATGTGTTTAAAAAAAATTCCCCTGCTTTTTTTTTTTTGGTTTACCTTTGCTGTCAGTATATTATTGTTGTTCTTGAGGCTGGCTAAAGAGGCGGCGTAATCCACAACTTTGCCCACACTCCATTTGGAAGAGAAGAACATGGACTGGCTGCAGTCTTTGGCTTCTTTTGGAAGATACACCTGAAAATAGGCTCTTTCTGTCTGAAAAGCATAAAAGATTGGAAGGGGTTCAATTAATGAGTAACGTGTCAAGAAGCTGCAATGACCATTAAATGTATAACTACTGTAAAAGCAAACAGAGCATTACCTGTGGCAGTCCCTTGTCTCCTGCAGCATGCAGCTTCAGTTTCATCAGAGCTACCTTTGCTGCAGTGGCTGCATTCTTTGCTCCTTTGCGCCCTTTGCTTTTGGATCCGTCCTTTGACTCTGAATGGACGAAGGAGTTATAAAACATAATCCAATCAGATCTGGTTAAAACTGTGTGTTTTAGTGAAGAAAACGCTGGCTAACACTGATCTGCACAAATAAGGAATGGCAGAAGAAATGCAGCTTTGCACTTGTTTAACTGACCAACTATCTTTTGTACCAGCTCTTTGGTGGCAGACATTCGAGGCTTTTGGACTTCCAAGTTCTCACACTTGTGGTCATCTTGATGACGATGGCTGCAGGGAATAAAAGCAACAACAAAATTAACTGTTTCTGCAATGCATTACTGTATACTGTAAAAAAAAAAAAAAAAAGATTAAACCCCTTGGTTTGAAGTCTAAATGACATCAAAGTTAAAAAGGTTTTTTATCATAAAGGAGTAAATTCATTGAATTAAAAAAGATAAACCTACGCTAAACAAAATTGTTTTTCACACTGTGGACATAAAACTGGAAGTAGTTCTTTTCCCTTGCAGTCTTCAAATGAGCATGGATAACTCGAGCTACCGCCAGTCGTCTGGGATTCCCTTTTAACTGGCTCCTGATACAAAAGAAAAATAAGATTATAAAGACAACAGCCACAAAGAGTCTGAAGAAGTCTATCAGTAGCCGACCTGACCTTTAAGAAAAACATCATATGATAGTAGCCTACCTTTGAACATGAATGGGTGTCTCTGCTTCTGTGCTCAAGACTGAGACAGAAGAAAGAATGTCACAATAAAACAAAAACATGACAAATACTTTGAAAGCATCAAAGATGAAAAGTATCAAATTATATGTACCGGTACTCATTGCCCCTGTAGGTTTTTTTCTTCCATTAGTTATAAAGACTGAAATTGACATCTCTTTCACATTTTTGGACAAATGTGCCACTAAATGAACAAGTTAGATCCTGTATGTTTAAAAATGTAAAAAGACTGATTTGTATAACTCAGTTTAAAAACATTTGTTTGACTTCATTTAAGACCAATATCTTAAACCTGAAAGAGACTTTATATGTACTTACCAGTAAACGCCACTGCAGAAGTCACACACAAATGGAAGAAAATCTATAACAATATAATTAGGAAAAGCTGTCAGTCAAGGCAAGGAGCAACAAAAAGACATGAAGTTTGAGAAAATGTCACAAAGCCTTAAATTCTAGAGGAATCAAATACAAACTTATCCAAAAGTAGCTCATCTGACTTGTAATTTAAGAAAATACTTGAATAAAAAGCAAAATAACAAAGCTAAATAATTTCATTACACTGCTGTTTGTTTACAAGACGCAGTGACAACAGCTAGCCTACCTGCAATGCTACGGTGCTAACAGGCTAGCCATGCTACTGAGACATCAGGCGTTTCATTTTAATATGCAAAATAAAAGCACGCTTGAATATTTTTATTTGTCACACTTCTTTTAGAACCACAACCGACCTTTCAGATTGCAGGAATCTACCTGACAATGTTTCCCAATGTTCAACCCGGCCATTTGCTAGCTGCTAAAGTGATCTTCTTTTAGGTTTAATGGCGGTTGACAAGAACGTCGTGGACCAATAGCGACACCTAGCGGTAGGAAAGACTTAACTGACGCGCTCCATCTAACTAAACTAAACTAATAATTTTTACCTTTCCGAATTTTTACAAAAATTAAACATTACAAGATTACATACATTCCATTTAGAGAGCGAGTATAAAATATCCCGGATTCTTCCAGAATAAAATCTATTTTTTTTTTTAAATAATTAGTTTTGTGGCATTACTCATGCCCTGAGAGTATGAATAAATTAACAACAACGCCACCCTGGGAATTTCACCCAGAGAATAATACCTTATTGCTTTTAAGGCCACGCATGTTCGCTTTGCACTGATTAAAACATCCGGGACAACTGTTCAAAATAACAATGATAATTTATTTACAGTTACCTTAAAACATCTTAAAACATTCTTTATTTATTTACATCATGTTCAACATTCTTTTTGTAATTATTTCATTCATTTTATCCCAACTAAATAACAGACCCTTTAAACCCCAAGACACTAAATTACTCCAATAAATACATACAGGTTACTTCAATAAATACAGCTTTGCACAACTATACAGTTCACCCTTCACTGGTTCTGGCACTCTCGACATGCCGTAGAAAAGGCAAGTGGCCGCACTGACGTCACACTCTACGTGCCACTGCAAGGGGAACACAGCTGACGACACCACAGTCCATGTTCATAAAGCAGCAGTCTCCGGAAACAGAGCAGCAGTAGTCCCGATGTGGGGAGACCTAAAGAAAGTTAATTAATAACTACTCTCCATATAGCTGCCACAAAATAAAGCTTACAATGACAATTGTTTCCTTACCTGCTGGTCCTCACAACCATATACACACACACACGTACACACACATCCTCGTAGCCGGAGGGAGGGAAGAAGCCCAGCACCGCAGCGCTCTACCTATAATCACACAGACTTATCATTTCTGACCCACAATCAGCTATAGTACAACGAGAGAAAGAACACCTACCGTGCAGCAGTCAAACAGCCCGTACCACACTCAATGACTGGTTGCCTTTACGGCCAAAACCCGTGGGACACCATGACGGTCAGAACCCACGGCACCAGCCACACGGCGAAGTGTGAAGACGACCCTGTCTGCCCGCATGCAGAGCAGCTGCTCTTATACCACGCCCACTCTAACAACCAGACATTCGCACCTGGAACCCATCAGCCTGATCAGGCATCATTCTCTACTGCTACATTCTACCTCCACCTTTTGTATCGGCGACCCGACGATAATCCATTAAAACTGATCCCATCAGCTCCTAAGACCAGAGCTAAAATCTCAAAAACCCCTGAAGGGAAACCAACACGTGGCAGCCACCATTTCATGACTCCACAAACTTTAATTACTAGGACCAAGCATCCACAGGTCCAACCAAAGCGGTAGCACCTCAGTGCTCCTCAAAAACACGTGGCAGCCATCATGTCATGACTCCACAAAAGTTATTACCGGAAGCTATCCAACACTTCCACAACTGGTCTTTAACAGTCCCAGTCGAACACGTGGCAGCCATCATTTCATGACTCCACAAACTTCTCAATATTACCAGGACCAAGCATCCACAGGTCCAACCAAAGCGGTAGCACCTCAGTGCCCCTCAGAACACGTGGCAGCCATCATCTCATGACTACACAAACCTCAATATTACCGGAAGCTATCCAACACTTCCACCAACTGGTCTTTAACAGTCCCTTTAAACCCCAAGACACTAAATTACTCCAATAAATACATACAGGTTACTTCAATAAATACAGCTTTGCACAACTATACAGTTCACCCTTCACTGGTTCTGGCACTCTCGACATGCCGTAGAAAAGGCAAGTGGCCGCACTGACGTCACACTCTACGTGCCACTGCAAGGGGAACACAGCTGACGACACCACAGTCCATGTTCATAAAGCAGCAGTCTCCGGAAACAGAGCAGCAGTAGTCCCGATGTGGGGAGACCTAAAGAAAGTTAATTAATAACTACTCTCCATATAGCTGCCACAAAATAAAGCTTACAATGACAATTGTTTCCTTACCTGCTGGTCCTCACAACCATATACACACACACACGTACACACACATCCTCGTAGCCGGAGGGAGGGAAGAAGCCCAGCACCGCAGCGCTCTACCTATAATCACACAGACTTATCATTTCTGACCCACAATCAGCTATAGTACAACGAGAGAAAGAACACCTACCGTGCAGCAGTCAAACAGCCCGTACCACACTCAATGACTGGTTGCCTTTACGGCCAAAACCCGTGGGACACCATGACGGTCAGAACCCACGGCACCAGCCACACGGCGAAGTGTGAAGACGACCCTGTCTGCCCGCATGCAGAGCAGCTGCTCTTATACCACGCCCACTCTAACAACCAGACATCCGCACCTGGAACCCATCAGCCTGATCAGGCATCATTCTCTACTGCTACAGTTTGTTACATGTATTTTAAATTAAATGTACTTTATTTAGTTGATAAATAAATATTTGTCATCATTCATGCAGATTTATAATTGATGTCCATGACTGAACAGGTTGTTCTGACATGGTGACGCCCTGACGTCACAAGGTGTGCCCAAAGGTGCGTTCACGGCCAGGGTTGAACGGTTAAACAGAAAAGTCGTCTAGCAGGAAAGTCTGCAACTCATCCACCTGTGAAACAGCACGGATCTTCTCGGATTCCGTCGAGTTCGTGTGTTTGTGTATTTTGATAAGTTCCACGTTTACTGTAAAAGCTGCTAAAATGAGCAAAATCTCGAAGCTTTTCAAGGGCAGCTCGTCCAGCAGCTCGAGTTCGTCTTCAAAGTCCAAACACCGGTCGAAGGGAGGTCCGTCTCCCCAGGAGGCCATCCACAAGCTCCGTGAAACGGAAGAGATGTTGACCAAGAAGCAGGAATACCTGGAGAACAGAATACAACAAGAAATAGCCACGGCTAAAAAACATGGCACGAAAAACAAGAGAGGTAAGTTTATCTTCTCACCGGCACAGGCGACCTACCAATCAGTAATCAGTGCAGCTTAAAAGTGGCCTTTTCATCTACATATATAAAAATTATATATTAAAAAAACACTTTGAATATGTTAACCCCCCTCAGTAATTATTTCTGAGTTGCTTTTACTTGACTTTATCTGCTGCTGCCATGTTATCAAAGCAGGATTCCTGCGCAAAAACTATTTGTAAACAGACTAGATTAAACAAAATATTCTAAGCAACAGTCGGTATGGGTTTAGATCAAAAAACTCTACATCAATGGCTCTCATGGAATTAATGGAACAAATAGCTACTGCTGTCGATCAAAAACAATATTGTATCAGTATTTTTGTTGATTTAAAAAAAGCATTCGATACTATTGATCACACCATTCTCCTTGAAAAATTGAACAAATATGGTATTAGAGGACCAGCATTACAGTGGGTATCTAGCTACTTAAAAGATAGGAAACAATTTGTACAAATAAATGATGTAAGATCTGACCTCTGTAATATCACATGTGGAGTTCCCCAAGGCTCTGTACTTGGACCAAAGCTATTTATTTTATATGTGAATGACTTGGTAAATGTGTCAGGACTCCTTAAATGTGTACTTTTTGCTGATGATACCACATTTTTCTGTTTAGGTGAAGATATAGAACAAATGTTGGAATTGATAAAGACAGAATTTGTCAAGATACAAACTTGGTTTAAAATAAATAAATTATCATTAAATCTAGAAAAAACTAATTACATGATATTCAGTAATAAAAAGAAAACTGTTGATGTTCCACTCAAAATTGAGGGTGTTGAGATTTGTAGAGTGAATGAGGTGAAGTTTTTGGGTGTCATTATTGATGACAAACTGACATGGAAACAACACATAAATTCTGTAAGAATAAAAATAGCTAAATCGATTGCAGTACTGTACAAAGTCAGAGACCTATTGAATGATAAAGCTCTGTATTTGTTGTATAACACAATCATTGTTCCACACTTAATCTATTGTATTGATGTTTGGGGGAATGCGTGTAAAACAATCACAAAGCCTATTTTTGTATTACAGAAAAGAGCTGTAAGAATTATCACTAGAAAACATTACCGTCATCCATCAAGTACATTATTTTATCAACTGAAGTTATTGAAGTTCCATGATTTGGTAGACTATAATATTTTATCAGTTATGTATAGGGCTCAAAATAATGCATTACCTTTAAATATCCAAATGCATTTTGTTAAAAGACAAAGTTGTTATAATCTTAAGGGGACAGAGATGTTTGTAAAACCACAATTCAGAACTAGTTTGAAGGGACGTTCTACCTCAATCCAGGGAATTAGATTATGGAATGGCTTGGAGAATGTAGTTAAAAATGCCAAGTCAATGTTTACATTTAAGAAAATGATCAAAACAAATGTGTTAAAAAAATATATGAAATAGCGTAATGTGTATTGTATTAGTTAGAAAATTAGAAAGAGTTAGTCATTTTGTACTGTTGGTTGAAGATTATTATTGTTTAATCTGATTGTTCGAAAAAAGGGGCAGATATAATAAGATTTATTCTTCTTTCTGCTACCTTTCATTTTTTTATATTTTGTACATTATCATTTATGGGATTGTCTTGTATTGTTTCTTTTGTAAAAAAAAAATGAACAAATTTAATAAACATAAACATAAACAAACATTTACTGCCCAGCTGACATAACGGCTTTAGCCGGACAGGCGGAGACTGTATTTCTGTTTACTGTACAGTATTAGGCCTATCACGATAACAAATTTTGCTGGGCGATTAATTGTCTCAGAAATTATCGCGATAAACAATAATATTGTTTGAAATTTGGCAGTAGCTAGAAATAATTGTGAAGTTTAAGAAGAAATGTTGGTTAATTTGTTTTGAGTGTAGTACTTTTTTTAAACAGCTTTTAGAGAGAAAAGTGCAGTGAAGAGCACCAGAGTTGAGCCTTTTGTCATCCTGTGTCTTCAGTAGAAGGAGAGCGACTCGAAGAAACGATAAAGCCGATGAATGAAAACGAGGTTGATAATTTTCATTCATCGTGCGATTAATTGAATTATTGTTGATCGCGATAGGCTGTGTATCAGCCAAATACCCCTTTGAGACCCAGCCATATATGTTAAATTAATTATATTGAGTAAAGAATATCATACAGTCTTTAAACCCAGTGGCTGGTGTAAACAAAACAATGTTGTTTATTGAATCTGCAGTTATAATAAATTACTGGCTCCTTGATAAATAGGAATATCTTTTTTTTTTTGTATGTTTAAGTTGTCAGCTGTCAAATTACGTAATAAATATAGATTAATTATAAATATAGATAACCAGATTTAAGGTGACAACTCACTCTAAAGTCTTTGCCTTCCAAGAGGCTCCCCCCTCCCCTTGTTGTCACTTCTACCCAGGTCATCACCCGGCTGATTCAAAAGTAACGCACCTTGAACTCGACATTCACGCCTTCAAGTTTATTAACGTTTGTAGTTCTGAGTAAAAAAGATTAGCTTATATTTTTGTATTAGACTTTAGGTCACTGCTTATTTCAGTTTTACAATAACAAATTTTCTTTAAATTGAAGTTGAAGTTATAATTTTAATATTATATTTCTTATAGTTCCTGCACTTCATCAAAGCCTCTTTTTTTTTTTTTACTTGAGTAATATTTTTCTGTTTTGGCTTGTGAATTAAACAAAAGGGCACTTTTTAAACAAAATGAAGATTCACTCAGTTGTTAAGCTTGAATTGTTCAAATATTCTTCAGTTGAACAAAAGGAACAGCTTTAAACTTGAAGGCAGCCATAGTTTAGTTGCTTGTTGTGAACTCAGCAGGTGGAGGTATACTGTATGGACTGAAACATTAGACTCCTGTAACTGCTGTAAACTGTACACCACCTAAGTGGTTTCCTGGAGTTTGTTCAGCATGCTTGAACGTGTAAAAGATGCATGAAAAAAAAAGTCATAAAAAGGAGAAATATTTCAGTTTATCCCTCCCTGTGCAGAAATCCTGCACCTCTACCCAGTGCGAGGTGCTTTCTTAGCTGCGTTCCTTAGTGATTCATCTCAGACTAAAAATAAACCGTGTCATGTAAAACTGTGTATCTGTTCTCTGTTCACGCCCAACTCTTCATAAACAGAAAGGGATCTTTAAGATGACTTGATTCCTCCATCATCTTCCCTTGCAGCCGCCCTGCAGGCCCTGAAGAGGAAGAAGCGCTTGGAGCAGCAGCTGACTCAGATCGACGGCACGCTCTCCACCATCGAGTTTCAGAGAGAAGCTCTGGAGAACTCGCACACCAACACGGAGGTCCTGAAGAACATGGGCTTTGCTGCCAAGGCCATGAAGAAGGTCCACGAGAACATGTAGGAGCCTGGTATTAAACATAAAACCTGACATGTTCTTATTAACAAAACAACAGTGTGAAACAAAAATCAATCAGCACAAGTTACCTGATGGAGACCTTGATATTTTGTTGAGAAGGCATGCATTATTCATACAGGGGGTCCCCGACTTACGAGCGCTCTTACTTACGAGGTTCCGGACTTACGAGCTCACAAACGAACAGTAAATTTGTAAAGAACATACAGAAAATACAGCACTTTTATGTGTTTTTAGATGAAAGTGTGTTAGCTAACCATTTGGAAACAAGTTTCTGAGCATGTTTATGAACTAGTATGAACGTTTGTGTTGAAAAACGAGTGTTCGTAGTAGCGCTAGCATACATTTTCCGACACGACCGAAAATTCGGACTTACGAGAACACGTGTTTCGTGTTCCGATGTACGAGATTTTTGTCTCACGAGATAGTCGTAGTAACGGAACTCGCTCGTAAGTCAAGGACCCCTTGTGTGTATATATATATATATATATATATATATACAGGTAGTCCCCGATTTACGAGCGAGATCCGTTACAACGAGGCGCTCGTAAACCGGAAATCTCGTAATTTGGAACGGCCGCCACGCTTCTCGTAAGTCCGGAAATTCGCTCGTAAATTGGAACGGTTTTGCTAGCGCGACTACAAACACTCGTTTTTCATCGAAAAACTGCTTATGAGTGCATAAAAATGATCGGAAACGTGTGTCCACATGTTTAGCTAACGAACTGTGGTGAAAAAACACAGGAAAACTCAGTATTTTTTGCGTTTTTTCCAATAATTCGCCAGCTCGTAAGTCTGGAACCTCGTAGATCAGAGCGCTCGTAAATCGGGGACTACCTGTATATATATATATATATATATATATATATATATATATATATATATATATATATATATATATATATTTTTTTTTTTAACATTTGTTACAAATTAAAATTTGCATGTTTCATTTGTTCCCATTTTTATTTCTCAATTTTAGGGATGTTGACAAAATAGATGATCTGATGCAGGATATCACGGAGCAACAAGACGTGGCTCGGGAGATAAGCGAAGCCATCTCCGGGCCTTTTGGCGAACAATTCGATGAGGTTTATGTTCATTTTTTTTCTTTTGACCCACATTCAAAAAAATATTCCTGTCACTTCTTATGCATCTTCTGTGTTTCTTTCTTATTTTTTTAGGACGAGTTGCTTGCAGAGCTGGAGGAGCTGGAGCAGCAGGAGCTGGAGGACAACGTGAAGAGTATGGGTGGGCTGCCCAGCGTTCCCAGCTCCAAACTGCCTTCAGTCCGACCCAGTCAGCGCGCAAGTGAGTTCAAAACAAAGCCCTGTCGTGCAACTTTACCCTCAGTCATTTTTGCACAAGTTATCTGCAGTCTTAGCTCCAGGTTTGAAATGAGCTGCTATGAAAGCTGCACAAAAAAACATAATTTTGCCCCCAGATGTTCATGCATGAACAGCTGATTACAATGGGTTAAACCAACTTTAAGTATCTTGGAGTTAAGAGCAGGAAGTCTTTTTATAAGTTAATTAAGAATGCAGGCATCAGTTATTATAAACTAATATGTTTCCATCTTTCTACATAAGTTGGTAACTGTCAGTGACAGGCGATGGAGGCAGGAGGAGCAGGTTTTGACCATTACTGCTGCTGGATACAGTTGATGCTTGTGTATGGACAATGATTGAATCATAATGATTATCAATATGCATGCTTGCATGGAACAAAAATGAAGTTTTAGTAAAAGTGATGTGAAGCCTCAGTAGCTTCAAATGTAAGCGTAAGCGCTATGAGGAATGCAGTAAAACGTTTACCGGTGGTTAAAATAACAGCAGCAGCCAAAGAGAGACTGCATGAGAGAAAACTGCAGCCCTTAAAAAAAATCAGTAACAAATAAAACCAAACCAATAAAATAAAAATAAAAATCAGAAACCTGGAGCTCTATTCTATTACTGGAACTCCAGTGGTGGCTTTTCTCAGGTGAAAGATTTAATAGTTGAAAAAATGTTCAGCGTATCCTAGCTGTTGCATCTGTAGCATTTTGCAGGACATAAATAAAGAAGACCAACTGTATGTGAATTCATTTATTGTTTATTTATTTCATATTATCATTTATTGTTTTAAGTTTTATGCAAATTCGCTTCAGGTAGGATGAGACCGTAGAAACAGAATATTTTTATAGAAAACCTGCCAGCAAACAAGGTTAGTTCAGTGTCCGTTACTATGGTGACAAACTAAAACAAAAAAACTCAGCCTTTATCATAGCCTCAAGGTTTACTCAGATTTCTCACAAAACCTGCTTTCCTGAAGAAATAAAATGATTATATTTACAAAGAACAAGTTGAGACGATCACTATCATGCAAATATTTTTTTTGTAGAAAAGCTGAGAGACGTTAGCATTATTCAAAATTAAATATTTGTGTCTGGCGATAATGAAGCTTGTTTTGTTGTGATAACGTCTCAGGTATGTTAGCTTGAAATATCAAGGCCTCTCTTCTCAATTTCACAAGTCCATACTTAATTATTTGGATCCATAAAAGTGAATTTTATCATCAAGACTATACATTATTTTAATATTGCTCTAAATCATGAAGGTGTACAGTTAATATGAGATCAGAACAGTCTCGCTAGCAACTGACTGATGCTGAAAAAATCCCATCAGGAAGCGTTTAGCAAACCAAGTTGCACGTGCATGACTTGTTTTACAGCAGTACGGAGCAAAAAACTGGCGTTGGCACAGGAACAATGTCATTTTTGCTCCATGTTCACAGGATTATCAGTAACAGAATACAGAATTCATGACCTGAAGAAATCACATCAAATCCTTTCAGACACAGCCTTTGTTAGTTTTCTGAATTTTCAGGTAGCCAGTTAAACAAGATTATAAATACGTGCTGTCAATAGAAGAAATCAGAACATTTAAAACTCTCTCTCTCTTTTATTTTTTTACAGCAACGAGAAGAAAGGGTGAGGAGGACGACGACATGCACATGCTGGCATCGTGGGCAACATGAGTTCATTACAAAGAAGCTGCACAGAGACTGTGTCAATAACAATCCCTTTGAGTTTATTATTTTTTGTCTACTTTTTACATTCATACAACATAAAGAGCTTTATTTTGGTTTGTTTCTTTTTGGTTAAATCATTTTAATTAAAAGTGAAGGAATAAAGAGACTAAAATTAGGATTTTTCTGTACCCGGGCCCTTATTTCTTTGATTTTACAGTGATCCTAATGAATCAGTCCAGAGGGCATTACATTTAAACTGCAGGTGTCATATGAGTGTGTAACAAGGAAGTGACTGCCACCTTTAAAAAAGAAAGCAGAACTCCACTGTTCCAAGTGTAATAAATGAAATATTTTCAAAATCAGAATCCGCTTTATTGTGATTGCACAATGAAATTAAATTTCAGAAACGCAAACAACATAGACATGGGTAGACGGGGAGCCTGAGGCTCATGAGAGGCGCTGCCTCTCTGAAAATGCGTGAGTACTTGTGTTTAACAGAGATTTTAATATATCGAAAGATTAGTGATTATATATTTTTTAATTCCTGAGCTACAAGTGAGAGGTAGTGCCTACAAGTGAGAGGCAGTCTCAGAAGGATCAACCCTCATAAAGCAACCGGACCAGACAACATCCCAGGGAAAGTTCTGAAGGAATGTGCGGACCAGCTCTGTGAGGTGCTGGCTGACATCTTCACCACCTCACTTGCACTGGAGTCAGTTCCCACCTGCCTGAAGACCGCCACCATCATCCCAGTCCCAAAGAGCTCCACAGTGACTGGTCTGAATGACTATAGACCGGTGGCCCTCACCCCGATAGTCGCTAAATGTTTTGAGAAACTGGTCATGTCCCACATCAAGACAACCGTCAACATCAACGAGGACCCTCATCAATATGCATACCGCGAGAACCGATCAACAGAGGACGCCATCTCTTCCGTGGTCCACACTGCTCTCACCCACCTGGATCAGAAGGACTCATACGTGCGTCTGCTCTTTGTGGACTTCACATCTGCCTTCAACACCATGATCCCCCAAACTCTGATAGACAAACTATCTACACTTGGACTAAGCCCCTCCATTTGTAACTGGGTACTAGACTTCTTAACAAACAGACCACAGTCCGTGAAGATCCACAACTTCTCCTCCTCCACCATAACCCTCAGCACTGGCGAGCCCTCTTCTGTTCACTCTGCTCACATATGATTGTACAGCCACACATCCAGGCTGTCATATTGTTAAGTTTGCAGATGATACAGCGGTGGTGGGATGCATCACAAACAATGATGAGTCCAGCTACAGACAGGAGGTGGAACACCTGGAGAGCTGGTGCAAAGAGAATAACCTTCACATGAATGTGAAGAAGACAAAGGAGATGATTGTGGACTTCAGAAGGAACAAACACACCCACGCCCCACTGAACATAGTGGATCTGCAGTGGAAGTGGTCTCCAGCTACAAATACTTGGGTGTACACTTGAATGATAACCTCAGCTGGAGCAACAACACCACCAGCCTGATCAAGAAAGGTCATCAGAGACTCTACTTCCTCAGACGGCTGAGACGAGCTGGTCTGAGCAGCCCAGTCCTCACCTCCTTCTACAGGTGTGCAGTGGAGAGCATCCTGTGCTCCAGCATCAACGTGTGGCATGGAGGCTGCACAGTTGCAGAGAGGAAAGCTCTACAGAGAGTGGTGAAGGCTGCACAGAAGTCTGTTGGAGTCAGTCTCCCCACCATCACAGACATTTACACCTCCAGATGCAGGAAAAGAGCCACCTGCATCATGAAAGACCTCACTCACCCAGCACACTCACTCTTTGCCCCACTCCCCTCAGGACGGAGGTTGAGGAGCATCAAATGTAGAACCACTAGACTGAGGAACAGCTTCTACCCTGAGGCTGTTAGACTCATGAATAAATAAATAATAAAAATAAACACTGCAAAATATCACATCATGCTGATGCTGATCTGTTTTCTTGTTGCTGTGTTCATCTGTGACCATCTGCTCATACAGACTCGTGTTCGTGCTGCTGTTTATAATGATGTTTTTCTACTACATTAGGGCTTAGTGTATTACTAGTTGATGTTTTTCTTAGTTAATCCTAGATGTTATTACTGTTTTTCTCTTGCATTTGTTGTTGGATGTAACTGGGACCCTGTGTACATAATCGTTTTCATCACATGTACTACATGCGGTGCAAATGACAATAAAGACTCTGACTCTGACAAGAAACTCCAAATGTTCTGGCTTAAAAAAAAAATTAAGTCATTCTGCATGTTTATACAGGTAGTCCTCGACTTACGACGGAGTTCCGTTCCTACGGCGCGTCGTAGGTCGAAAATCGTAAGTCGGAAAACACATACACACTGGCCGCCACGTATACACGTACATGTACAGTACTGTACAGTTACCAAGCACTTTGCCTATCCTAACACAGTACCCTACATAATTATCAAAAAACACATACAGTACGAGCCATAGTGAAGGGAAAAAAGTTAATTTCTTACTGGTAGCTGGTGAATTCTTCCTCCGTCTGTTAGCATGTTAGCTCGTTGCACCTCAGAGCTCTGCAGCTTCCTGCAGCTTCACGCGGTCCAAACCGTTTACAGTAAGGCCTGTTAGCATGTTAGCTCCATACATTTAGAGCCATAATGAAGAGGAAAAAGAGTTGATAACTTACTGGGAGCTGGTGAAGCCGTTTCTCCGCGTGTTAGCATGTTAGCTCATTGTCCCACCAACATCTGAGGCTGCCAGGCGGAGCATCAAGGCGAGCTCCCGGCCGCAGCAGGCCTCTCCGCCGCCCGTCGGCTCTGTGTCCCCGGCTGATGGCAGGGACAGTAGCGGCGGGATGGTCACTGGATCCAGCGGTGAGCTGGTGTTGCGATCGGCGGCTTCTGCTCCGGGCCTGAGACGTCCACAGAGTTCACTGAGCGTTTCCAGCTCATGTATCTGAGCGCAGCAACCTCTGATCGGACACACAGTCCGTCCAAAGCCGGCTGTCGAAGCCGGAGCTAACAGAAAACTGTTAAACTGCGTAAATCGGCTTCAAAATAATAATAATACTTTATTTATAAAGCCATTTAAAACAACCACAGCTGCAGCAAAGTGCTGTACACATAAAATCAAGAACATTTAAACACATAAAATAAGATTTTTTTTTAAACAATTTTATGAGATGTGTGACGTAACCCTGAAACGTCGTAAGTCGAGGCCATCGTAAGCCGAGGACTACCTGTATTTCATTCAGCTATAAACTTTGGGCTTTGTATAAAAGCTGAAATTACTGAATGAATGTGCACATTTCAACCGGGAGACTGCTGGGCATGAGTGCTTTTTGTCCTAAAGTCAAAGAAATATGCTTTGAAAGTGGAATGTGATAAAACTATTCTCGTTGTCTATTACATTGTTTTTGTGATTGTTTGAAGCTGCCCACATTTCTTCCCCATACATGCGGAAGGAGGAGCTGTGACCAGAGGAGATTAAAGCTGAACATTTGTCATCATGTCTGGCACAAACCGAACCTCTCTGAGAACGTGTCTGTACAGTGAAGCATGGTGGTGACAGCATCATGCTGTGGGGATGTTTTTCATCAGCAAATGCAGATTTGTTTTAGAGAGATTTAATCCCAGTCGCAGCCTGGCGCCATTTTGAATGGAGTTTGCGTGTTCTCTGCATCATGGGTTTCCTCCCACAGGCCAAAATGAAGGATGCTGGATGTGGGCACCAGTGACCTCAGCAACTCGAAAAGGAAGAGGCGGGTAATGATAATGGATGGATTTAATAGAGATCTGTGGGATGTTGATGT
>JBBPBX010002687.1:75340-88480 GCA_038048925.1 Garcialebias charrua
CCATCTCTAAATTCCATTAAGGGATCAATCGGTAAGGTATTTTTCTATTTTATCGTATTCTGTTCAGCTGGTAGTGTTTTGGTTGGTAAAACTGTATGTTGTGAAGAATAGGAAGAACATCTCTTACTGAACAGCAGAAAACTGGATACAGGGTGCATAGGAAACAATCATTTCTGTAAAGTAATAATGAGTTGATTGCATTTGTGGAACTTTATTTGTGACTACCTTAAGTTGCAATTATTTTCCTATTTTGTTCCTCAAATAAAAACTTGCTTCTAACATCTGGTTTGTAAAATAATAGTTCAAATTTTTTGGACTTCCGGTTTTTATTGCGCGCTCTTACGCTGAAAATCATAACCGGAAGTATCCTCCTCATTACTCTGTCTTCCGGTAACTTATCGGGAGGAAGTTCTTGGAAGAACGAGGCGGTTGAAGAGAATTACTACCTACATTTTATCTTCCGGAATAAAAAACTAAGCATGGAAGCGAGTAAAACACATCAGACACCAGGTGAGACGTTTATCTGGCTACTTTATTAACTTTCAAACTAATTTTATGTCGTTTCTATTAGCTTGAAGTTAGCAAACAGTTTCACTTCAGACTAAACAAGCAAACCGGAATTTGACACGTTTCGCACGTAGGTACTTTATTCATAGAAAACAAAAAAAAAAACACCCAAAACAACTGGACTTGTTTGAGTTTGGACGATTTCTGGTAACGAAACACTGTGACTTTGCTAGGAATTCTGAATAATTTACTTATCTGCTTCAATTATTTACATCACTGGCCTTAAATATCTACAATGACAAAAAATGTGTCATCTAGCTATCCCTCTCTCTCTATATATATATATATACTGTATTTATAGAATTGGATAAACTCAACTGCATTTATAATCTTAAATGTATTTAGTGTCATTAATAAAATAATTATAAACTGTTGATAAAAGATAGTTTAAATTATTAAGTCCTTTGTTTACAAGTGATCAGAATGTCTAACTAAAAAGAGGCAGGTTAACACAAAAGAGCTGAAGCAAGTGATCATACATTAAAAATATCTGGCTCCTTTCAATAATTAATAAACATTTTGAACTGAAGATTATAAGGAAATGCTATATGAGCCCTGAGACAGGAAACAAGAAAAACCAAGAAGTCCAACTCATGGGAGTTTCCTGGTTGGAGAAATAGATTCAAGGTTCTTTATTGTCATTCACATCACATGTGGTAGATGAGGTGGAACAAAATTGTGTACACAAGGTCCCAGTTACACCCAAAATAGCAAAAGTAATAAGGTATAAAAAAAGAAATGGTGTATAGGGATCTAAGATATACGCTATACAATAATAATATAGTACAATACGGTGAATTAAACAAAATAAAGTTTTAGTTTTTTTTGTTTCACACCTTTGATAATAATTTCAAATTAAAATACATATTGCATATGATGGGTTTGAGTTTAATAAAGATGGCCACAGTCCTTAAAACTATTAAGTTTAATTCAATAACAATAAAGAAATAAAGATTACAAATAGCATTACAAGCCAAAATGTTTATTAAATAAGTGATGAGGGTTAAGAAGTTAAAGCATCACTGACATGATTTTTTTTTACTATGCATAAAATTGCTCAAAATATATATATTTTATCATTCAACTATGTTCATTTTTGCAAACAAAATGATTAATCAATTTAATTTTGCTTTAAAAGTGATTTTAAACGCTGCGCCGTGTTTATTCATGGGAAATCCGATTACACGCGAATGCAACATCTGTGACGTAAAATCGGGCAGAGCCCTGGGCTTGTCAGTGTGCGTGTGTCTGTTGTTCGCCTGAGGATTGCGTTTTTTTTTTCTTTTAACTTGAAAAATGTCGTTACGTTGTGTCGCATTTGGGTGTTCTAATATCATCAGTGAACAAGTGAGCCTTTTCACTTTCCCAAAAGATGAAATACTTAGTCAAGAATGCAACAAAGCTGAACCCTCGGAGNCAGTGTTGCCAGATAGATTCCAGGTTTTCCAGCCCAAAAATCTGTAAAACATCGCCCAAAACCCGCCCAATCAGAAAGTGTCACGTGACGTGACACTGTGGAGCGCGCCTCGAGCTGCATTCACGGACCGTTCAGAAAGTGTCACGTGACACATCACATACAACATTCTGGGGGGGAAAAAAGAAGTTAAATTAGGTCCTCTGGATGGGTACATGGGTTAAAAAAATTGTAGAAACGTTTCCTCTTTTATCCAACAGACTTTTTCAGTCTGAGCTCTACTAAGCTTATAAGATAGAATTGTATTGATCCCACAGAAAATTGTTGTGCCAGAATTTCAGTATAAGGAACATACACAACAATCACACAAGATATAAAAAACATCAAAGAATATAAAAATACAAACATTTAAGTTCTAAAACAGGTCAGGTTTAGACAGAAACAATATACAGTAAGTGTTTATTGTGGTGCAGGATTAATTTTATTCTTTGTGTAGGAAAGAAGAAAGGAGTTGAAAAGTTTAAGAGCCACAGGGTGGTTCTGTAGTAAGAGTCCAGTGTGGCATGCAGGGATGGTCTGAAGAACTTTTCTTAAAACATTTTGAAATCTATAAAACAAACATTTTGTCAAACATTTAAGGAATAAACATTTTTAATAACCACTTTAAAAGTTATAAATATTGTCTTTGGTGCATGCTTGTTTTCCAAATATATTAGTGTGTGTGAATGACCGGCATTAACATAAAACACTTTGTAAAATGGTGCTTTATGAAGTTTTTATTTTATTTTTATTTTATTTATTTTTTTATATTTTTTACGTTTTCTGGGCACTAGTGGCCTTTATTGGAGAGGGAGAAAACGGTGGAGAGGGGGAAAGACACCACAGAAGGGAGCTCGTCTGGTCCGGGACGTGAACCCGCGACGCCTGTGGAGAGGCGAAAGCCTCAAGCATATGTGCCGCCCGCTTATCTCTCTGCGCCACAGCGGCGGCACGTGCTTTATGAAGTTCAGTCAGTTTCCTTTTATCAGTTGACAGGCAGTTCTGCCACATCCAATATGGCGGCCGCTATGACGTAGCGCCGCTACGGACCAGCCCACTCAACGAGGTGTCCACTAAACTGCCTCATCAGTTCTCTGTTGCGATCTATGATAGCCAATCAGTGATGGATAAAGGTCAGAGGAGCTTTGCTATGAAATAATGATGAATGATTGTTTAAAATGTGTTTAATAGGTTAACTCAAAAACCACCGATCTGACTCGAAATCAGCCCAAATTATCCCCACCCGCCCAGAGCTAATTTTAGCCGCAAAGTAGAGCATGAAAACAGCCCAAATGGCGGTAAACTGCCCAATCTGGCAACACTGCCCCCACCTCGCTCCACCTGAAGGCAAGTCTCATAGGGCTGCAGACCTAAATTATGCCCCTTTTCCACTTACCGGCCCAGAGCGGCTCAGTCTGGTCCGGTCTGTTCCAGTTAGGATCGGCTCACATGTACGGTTTTGTCTCCATTCACTACTGCAGCCCTTCTGTGGGCGGGGTGTAGAATCTCACTCGTCCTACCACGTGGTGGCGGTAGTGTTACCTCAAGCTATTTACTAGCCACCACTAAACATTAGAAGAAGAACACCCTGCAGGACCTTGTCTCACCACCTGTTGGCGGTAATGTCCCTTGAGCTATTTAATGCTCTGATCTTACTTTTATTGCCTTTTCAGCTTGTTTTAAACCCCTGTGTTTTCCATTTTCTTTCTTTATAATAAAGATTATTCTCATATATGTACAAGGTTCCTGTTAACATTGCTTAACACATTGATCGCACTGCCCTGTAATCAGTTAAACTATTTTTACAGTAAGGTACAGATTAGGAATTAATTAGGTTTCAATTGGCCCTGTAATATTAAATGTTTGTATTTCATTAAATTTAAACGGTAATATTTTGTCAGGGATAATTCAAAGTCAAATGCAAATGGATAATTTGGTTTAAACTGTCCCATAAACATTAAAAGCATGTTTCTTTAAACGTAAAAACAAAGTATTAATAATTAAATGTTTGTTGATCAGGAAACTCGTTTGGGCATCCAAGAACAGCTTCATCGGGGTTGATGGCGACGTCTGTGCATCCTTGGAAAAGCTGCTGCACCCACAACCCGACATCAGGATGGATGGATGGATGGGTTCATGTTGACATCTGTGCATCCTTGGAAAAGCTGCTGCACCCACAACCCGACATCAGGATGGATGGATGGATGGATGGATGGGTTCATGTTGACATCTGTGCATCCTGGCAAAAGCTGCTGCACTACTCATGACACGACATCAGGAAGGATGGATGGATGGATGGATGGATGGATGGATGGATGGCTGTTCAAATCTAATAATCTTTTTCTTATGATTCTTTAAAGGTCAAATGCAAATGGAAAATATTCTTAACTTCCAGTATGTTTTTAAACAAACACTATACTGTACACACTTAACATTGTAAAATATGTTTAGGAAATTATTGTTCAATGACACCACTTAAGAAATAAAATGTTTATTATGAAAACTAAGAAGTGAAAAAAGCACAAAAATAAATACTGCATCCACCTAAATGATTTTTTTCCTGTTGTCTCATGGGCTTCCTCCAGAAGACACAAGTTGATAAATTCTGGTGTTGACTTCTTCGTCTTAACTGTAAAAAAAAGAAAAACATGGTTACCGGTAATTCAGTCTAGAAACTGTTTTATATGTAGATATATTTTATAAGATATATGTAAGATATATATACATATATCAAATATCTCAGAAACCACAAAGCAGATATTTTTCAAACCAACACAGTGTAATCACAACATGTTTATGTGCATACTGTAAGCTGTTGGAGTTATTTGAATTAAAATTCGATTTTTTATAGACATAAGTGTGTCGACCTAGCTTTTTTTTTCTACTAGTATTTAACACATATCTTATATCTCAGAAACCACAAAGCAGATATTTTTCAAACCAACACAGTGTAATCACTACATGTTTATGTGCATACTGTAAGCTGTTGGAGTTATTTGAATTAAAATTCGATTTTTTTATAGACATAAGTGTGTCGACCTAGCTTTTTTTTTCTACTAGTATTTAACACATATCTTATATCTCAGAAACCACAAAGCAGATATTTTTCAAACTAACAAAATGTAATCACAACATGTTCATGTACATACTGTAAGCTGTTGGAGTTATTTGAATTAAAATTCGATTTTTTAATAATTTATTTTCGAAGCACATGTGACAGGTTTGGAATTAGTCAAAACAAATCAATTTAAATCCAGCAGATTTGACCACAACGTGACATTATTAAGGACTTGTTAACCTGAGGAACCCTCGTGGTATAAAGCCAGCTATGAAATATATTTTTTAAGCTTTTATTTAGCTACATTTAAAAGAAAGAACGCCGATCGACCCCACCCGCGCGTGCATGTGATGTGCACGTGTCGACCTACTTTGTTAAATCCAGCTGATTTGACCACAACGTGAAATTATTAAGGAACTGTTAAGCTCAAGCACCCTCTTGATATAACGTCAGCTATGAAATATATTTTTTAAAGCGTTTATTTAGCTACATTATAGAAATAAAGACGGCTCACGTGCGCGCGCGGGGGCGCGCGTGCACATGGCGAAACTACTTTTTTTAATCCTGCCGTTTTGACAACAACGTGAATTTATTAAGGAATAGTTCGGCTTAAGACACATGTTTGCTATAATTTTAAATACAAATAATTGTTTTTACCATGTTAATCTTGTAAAGTCCTTCGGTGTTTGCTCCCTCGCGGCAGCCACTTCCTCAAACTCAGTCCAGCCTCCTCCCCACGGTTCGGGGCCAGCCGGCCTGGACCCTGCTCTGAGATGAGTCCGGAATCTTGGCGCGGCGCCGCGCATCTGTTAGGTGGAAATGCTGTCCAACGCGCGTTTGGCACGCAAATATGACGTCACATCCAACCCGGGCCACCAAGTGGAAAAGGGGCATTAGATCCTGCTGTTTCTTGTTCTATCACCCGAACTATTTTCGGCTTCCCAAACTGAAGACAAATAACTCAAATCTTCACTTATATTGCTAAATTCGTCGGGTTTTAAATTGTCCGCTATTAAAGAGACCAGAGCCCTCTGCCTGATTTTACGTCACAGATGTTGCATTCGCGTGTAATCGGATTTCCCGTGATTAAACACGACGCAAAGTTTAAAATCACTTTTAAAGCAAAATTAAAGTGATTTATCATTTTGTTTGCAAAAACGAACATAGTTGAATGATAAAATATATATATATTTTGAGCAATTTTATGCATAGTAAAAAAAATCATGTCAGGGACGCTTTAAGGTCATATCGGTGTACAATATATAAATACTGTTCCTGTATTATCTGGATATTTTTTCTTTTTACTTGGATGTATTTACTGAACAATTGAACCAATTTCAACTTAGTTATAGTCTGATAACTTGTTTGCTTCACCTGATATTTATCCACTGATGTTTAAATAAGATAAAATAAAAAAAGCAGAGTACTGTAACATTACCGGTATGTTTCTTTGACGTTTTTGTTTATTTAAACTAACAGTAATAAAAACCTCCATACTTTAATGTCAGTTTAATTAACAATTTGAGTTGAACAAAATCCTCCCATGTTTAAGAATTGTCATTTTGCAGCCAGTGTCATACATATAATCATAGCATTTGCCTCTTAGTAGCCAAATACTGTAAGTCATTTAATGACAGAAATAATATTACTGAAGTTAATTCAATATATATAAATTGACATCAATATTACCAGTTTCTTTTGATTTAAAGATGTTGCATGCTAACACTGTCATTTCTGAACTGACTGACTGTAGCTGGAGATGCTGCTGGACCAGAGGGGGAGGTCAAACAGACGCCAGCTGCTCCCCAGGCAGCCAGCCGCCTGCCTGAAATTCGTCTGGTCGTGCTGGGGTGGAGGTGGCCTGGGAAAAGCTTGACAGCCAACACTATCATTGGCAAGGAGGAGTTTCGCTTGGAGCGAGCGGCTGAGTTTTGTGTTAAGAGGGAGACGGAGGTTGATGGGCGGCAGGTGCTCGTGGTGGACACTCCAGGCTGGTTCTCCGCTCAGGACACGCCACCCTCATATAAAGAGGAGCTTGTTCGAGGCCCCTCTCTGTGCCCTCCAGGTCCTCACGCCTTCTTGCTGATCATCCCTGTGGGCATGTTCACTGAGGTGGACCGTGCACGCATCGAGGAGCATGTCAGTCTCTTTGGTGAGGAGGTTTGGAGGCATACCATTGTGGTGTTCACCTGGGCGGAGGTGTTGAGGACCATTTCTATCGAGAGGTACATTCGCAGGGAGGGAAAAGAACTACAGTGGGTGCTGGAGAAATGTAAGAAAAGATACTTTGTTATTAACAACTGCACATTTGGGGAGAACCCCCAGGTGGGACACCTCATGGAAAAGGTGGAGAAGTTGGTGGCTGAGGAGGGTCAGTATAGTCCAAAAGAGGAGAAGAAATCTCTGGATGTGAACCAGAATGCAGAGAAGGAGGTGCGTGATCTGGGGGCACGACCCAAACAGAACTCTGGACTGGGTCTATGAGAGGTCCTGTTGTGAGTGATGACTTCATACTGGTTCTTTACACAGTAATGGTCTGGGAGGCATTTATGTAAAAAACAAAATTACAGTACACATCACATTATAATAATCATTATTTTCATCTTAACGACACTCCTTATAGTTTGTATGTAAAACACGTGAACACCCTGAGAATTATCAGCTCTGCACTTCCTCTTAATTCTAAGTTGCTTTTCCCCCCCAACTTTTCACGTTTTTCCTGGTGAAATACTTTTATTGTTTTATCAGTATTCATCCAGTGGTCAGACAAACAACTGTAAGTGAGAGGGGAACATCCAGATGAATTGAACAGTCTTGTCTTTGGGTCGATTACAGTGACCAACTCCCACAATGCACACAAACTGCTTTGCCTTTTATACCAGGTCAGGGTATCAAGCTAGGCAAATCACATATGGCACAATATTATCTACTTTCCTCTAATCAGTATATAAAACAAACCAAGTAATAGAATATCATTTGCTTATTTTACCTCTGACTAATGCTGAGGAAAATTAGCTGTTAGCCTTGAGCAAAAGTGGCAACTTTTCTTCCATTTTAGATAAGTTAGATCATGAGACCTTTCAAACAGAAACCTTTTGGCCTGGTTTCATTTTATTTTTACTTTGTAGTACAGATGATTCTAGACGACTGTAGCAATATGCACCCTTTCTGATTTTTGTCACCTTGAAATCTGTTCTTTGTGTCTTCTTCAGAAGGACAAGAGTCAGAAACAAACCATACAACACGTCATGTCACAGTAGTTTATGAAACTATGTTCGATTTAAGATTTTTCTTATGTAAACTGGATTTTTGTTATATCCGTGTAACTCGGTGTGTTTGGTTCCAGATTATTGAGGCTCTCTCAGCTGAAAGACCCTCTAAGAATGGTAGGGCTACCGTATTTTTTGGACTATAAGGCGTGTCGGATTATAATGCTCGCTGTCGATTTTTGAGAAAATTCAAGGATTTTAGGTGCAACTTATAGTCTGAAAAATGCGGTACTTAATTTAACAGCACAGTGTCAAAAAGTTACTGAATGTAAAAAGCAGCTGAATTATTTTTGTAGCTTATTTATAGTAAAAATCAGATGTTACTGTGTGGGTTCCTGAGTGGCGGGCTTTTAAAGAGTTTAAAGGTTTACTCTGTAACTATGAATTCAGGCGTTTGTAGGTAAGGAAGATTAGGTAATTTTTTCAAACTGTAAACCAAAGAAGCACAAGCTGTTAGATATTTATGTTCATATCTCAGCACTCCATGATTTTGGCTGAAACAAATACTGCACTGCTGAACTGTCACTGTCCATCTCTCTCGGGCTCATTGGTTTTTAAATTCCCTTTTGTTGTGACCAAACTGTGAATATTTCTTTGCAATGTTCCTTATTCTGAGGTGTGTGCACTTGTAAAGCACTAAAGTAGTTTTAGAGTTAAATCAATATTTCTAGTGTGTGTTGCCTTAAAACAGCGGTTGTGTTTGCCATAAACTGATTTTTACGTTGGTTATATTACGTTACACACAAAGAATACAGTACTGTACATTTTAGAGAAAGGGAGGGTGTCCATACTGATCATTAATGACATTAATGAACTCTAAAAATGTCAGATATTTCAGGGTGTCCGCGGGGTCTTGAAAGTTATTAAAAGTTGATAAATCAATTTTGGGAAAATTAAGGGTCTTGAAAAGTATTAAAAAGTCTTGAAAGCGATTTGATGAGGTATTAATTTTTTTGCATTTATTCTAGCTTTAAATAATTTGACAGCAAAAAGTATGTATGACTAATATTTGTTTTCCTCATCGCGGAGGATTCGGAAACTGCTTCGCACAAATTTAGAGTGTCGGGTTACAACAGCCTTTACGGCTAGGCCTATCTTGTGCTCATGCGCGGCTGCTTTAGTTTATCTCCAAGTTGAGTCTGTGTGTTTGAGTAAGTTGCCGCAAGACCGTGAGAACAATGGGTAAATGCAAGTTTTCAGACTCCTGGTTGGAGATGCCTGATTTTCAAGAATGGCTGAGGCCTGTCGCCGAGAATAACCGCGAGGCTTATTGTACATTTTGTAAAAAAAATTAGCGTAGCCTCGATGGGCATAAACGCTGAAGCTGAGTTAGAAGAGCTGAAAAAAAAAGAGAAAAGTTCTACAAGAGGTGTGCGATTCTCTGCAAAAAGATGCAGATCAGTTGTCAGAGCAGGCAGAGGGAAAGTCAGGTTCTTTAATGGCCCAACTGATCACCAAGTCCAATGTCTTGAGAAGGAGACGTAAAGAAAAACTCAGTGAGCTGGTGCAAACTGAAGAGTTGCTGGAATGCAAAGCAACTGCACTGAGGCACATGTAATGATTACTGTGTTTATTTCTTATTCTCCATTGTTCAACCAAGTTACTTTAAAATAGCTACGAGTCTTGTTGTAACCTAAGCTATATTTTCTTAAACCTAGTCGTGGTTCAGTTTCTTCTTTTGAACTTTTTTCTTTCCACTGTATCTCAGTTCTGTTGTAGGTTTGAGATTCACAGATTTAATTGAAAACAACAGCAGTTTTGTAAATCAAAGATTTGTTGCTTAATAAAACAAAGTGACGATAAGGTCTTGAATTTATTTTGGAAGGTCTTGAAAAAGTCTTGAAAAGGTATTGAAATTAACTTCATTATTCCTGCATATACCCTGTATTCATAACTGTTCATATCCAAAACAATTTTCTTTTGTTTTCTTTCTTGTTACTGTAACATTAATATTGTTTCGTTTTGGGCAAAATAAACTATTTTTAAAGGACGATCAATGATATTCTATTTTTCTTTTTTTGTTAATCTTAAAAACCAACAATGGTTGATATCTATCTATGGTATTTAAAAAAAAGTGTGTGTGTGTGTATATATATATATGTATATATATGTATATATATATATATATATATATATATATATATATATATAGTATATTATATACAGGTAGTCCCCGACTTACGAGCGAGTTCCGTTCCTGCGAGTTGCTCGTAACACGAAAATTCGTAAGTTGGAACACGAAGCACGTGTTCTCGTAAGTCCGGATTTTCGCTCGTAAGTTGGAACATTTATGCTAGCGCTACTACGAACACTCGTTTTTCATCAAAAACGTTCATATTAGTTCATAAACATGGTCGGAAACGTGTTTCCAAACGGTTAGCTAACACACTTTCATCTAAAAACACAAAAAAGTGCTGTATTTTTTACAAATTTACTTCTCTTTCGCCAGCTCGTAAGTCCGGACGCTCGTAGGTCAGAGCGCTCGTAAGTCGGGGACTACCTGTATATATGTATAGGTAGTCCCCGACTTACGAGCGAGTTCCGTTCCTGCGAGTTGCTCGTAACACGAAAATTCGTAAGTTGGAACACGAAGCACGTGTTCTCGTAAGTCCGGATTTTCGCTCGTAAGTTGGAACATTTATGCTAGCGCTACTACGAACACTCGTTTTTCATCAAAAACGTTCATATTAGTTCATAAACATGGTCGGAAACGTGTTTCCAAACGGTTAGCTAACACACTTTCATCTAAAAACACAAAAAAGTGCTGTATTTTTTACAAATTTACTTCTCTTTCGCCAGCTCGTAAGTCCGGACGCTCGTAGGTCAGAGCGCTCGTAAGTCGGGGACTACCTGTATATATATATATATATGTATGTACAGGTAGTCCCCGACTTACGAGCGAGTTCCGTTCCTGCGAGTTGCTCGTAACACGAAAATTCGTAAGTTGGAACACGAAGCACGTGTTCTCGTAAGTCCGGATTTTCGCTCGTAAGTTGGAACATTTATGCTAGCGCTACTACGAACTAGGGGTGGGCGATATGGCTCAAAAATTACATCGTGATATTTCAGAGTATTATCACGATAACGATAAATTTCGTGATATAACCCCCCAAAAAAATCAAATGTATTTATTTGACAAAATTAACTTAACATGTTGCTTTGCAGTATTATATAAAATTTTAAAAAACAACAAGGGGTAATTTTACTGAAATTATTTAGTAAAGTCTCCAAGTAAAACTACACCTGCACTTTAGTTTTTGTGGTGGTTTTTTTAATCTATATTTTGTGCATACTTTTTCAATCTAAATAACAGATCATTTTTAAAGTATATATTTTTTCAGAGATTACCTGGCTAACATCAGTCTGTCAGGAGATGTGGCAGAGTGAAGAAATATGTTTATAAAAAATGTTACATACAGCTCCTTTAAATGAGCTGTAACTTCTACAAGTTGATCAGCTGCCCTTCATGTTTCAGCTTCATCTGTTGTCATATGCTTCCTCTGATTCATTTTTTTAAACTGAACTGTCTCTGATGGAGTGATGTGGAGCCGCGCGTGTTTTTTACAGCGGGGACACGCAGCGAGACACGCAGCACTGCTCCTCCGAGCTGCTCGGAGCGGGGCGGGGGAGGTGGGGACAGCTGTCTGAGCCGGCTGCAGAGCAGGAGGGAGAGAAGTTGAGACGTGCGCGTTGTTTTTAACATTTTAGCAGTAACTAATTAGCGTTTTACACCAGTAGACGGTGGAGGGGAGGTGCGCAGTTGTTTAAAGTGCTCGGGTGTTAAGGGGCGGGGCGCCCTGACGTATTATAATAATAATAATAATAATTGTCTAATCTTGTCATCTGCGTATGTTTCCCATACACAGACGAAATTCGTCTCTGCATTTAACCCAACCACCTACCAGGTGGTGCAGTGAGCAGCCATAGAAGGCGCTCGGGGAGCTGGAGAAATAGGTGTGCACTCATAGACACCCCAAGATGTGTAGTGGCCGGGACGCGAACCCACGTCCTTCGGGTCCCAAGTCAAACGCCCTAACCACTACACCATCTTGGCTCCATTATGTCATGAAATTAGCATATCATGATATAAGATTTTTGCCCGGGCAAGCTTTTTATACCGGTATTACCAGTAACGATATGATATGGCCCAGCCCTACTACGAACACTCGTTTTTCATCAAAAACGTTCATATTAGTTCATAAACATGGTCGGAAACGTGTTTCCAAACGGTTAGCTAACACACTTTCATCTAAAAACACAAAAAAGTGCTGTATTTTTTTTACAAATTTACTTCTCTTTCGCCAGCTCGTAAGTCCGGGCGCTCGTAGGTCAGAGCGCTCGTAAGTCGGGGACTACCTGTATATGTAGCCCCTGGTTTCTTTTAAAAAAGAAAAGAAAAACCCATGCACTTAAGGCCTTTTAACATTTGCTAAATTTTTACAAGGTTGGTTGTATGTACAGTATACAGAAAATATAAGTGAGAAGCTTGTATTATTGTTCTTGTATATTTTTAAACTGAGTGATTATACATGCGGGGAGCAGTTACTGTTGTAACGAGAGAAACATATGAAGAAGCAGAAAGCTGAAGCTTTTCTCGAGGAGACTTGTTTAATTAAACAAGTGTATTATTGTTTAATCATTTACCTCATTATTTTAAAGACTGTATTGAACGTCCTATCTACGAAAGTAGTGAGGTTAACGAGGGACAAGTGAACGCAACATAGAAAACAAAACGGGACAGGGGGTTGATGGGAAGAAGAAGAAAGGAGAGGCGGGAAAAGAAAGAAAAAAAA
>JBBPBX010002688.1:0-36546 GCA_038048925.1 Garcialebias charrua
GCTGTAGCTCGAGCTTAGATCACCCCAAACATAACAAAACGTTTTAATCTCAACAAAGACTTTAGGAGTTGCAGTTCAGCTTGTAGAAAACCCACTCAAGTAGTAACGGGGCCGACGTACAGCTGATCTTTATCTGCCCAGTGAACAGAAAACAAAAGAAATCTGACCGGGAAGGGAGCCAGAGCTGCTCCAACTGCGCGCGTTCGGTGTGAACACACATCTGGTGACAAGCAGCAAACACGGTGCATTGGGAGCATTTTGATGTGTTTGGTCTGAACGTAGCATTCAGCAGTGACTTCAGAGAAGCAGCTGTTCATCAGTCTGAAGGGTTAAAGGCTCATTTGTAGTCCATTCTACAGAGTTAAAGTTTGTTCACAGTGGTTAAACATTTAGGACAGCTGCCAGTCTTTAGAATGGACACCCCAGCAAAATCATCCCATAGTCAGACTGTACTGTGCAATGTTCAGAGAAATCACAAAACACCTCAAAGAGACTACAGGCAGCAGTTAGCAGGTTAAAGTTCATGGCATGTAGGGTTGTAACACTACATGTATTTGTACTGACACTTTGGTATGGACTTTTTGGACAGGCACAAGCCATTTTCACACAGCACAGCCCTCCCCGGCTTCTAACCCGGGTTCGTCTTGTTCGCATTTGCCTTTTCGGGCCGGCGTCAGCCCGAGTTTTAGAACCCGACCGACGGAGGTTCTAAGCGGGCCGAGCTCCCGGGCCCAGTTTGACGTCATGTACTGCTCATCATTTGATTCGTTGTTTGCAGCAGGGGCGGGACTGCTGCGTGTTGAGTCATCAACTCTTCTAACAAAAACCTCAGCGCGAGCTGAATTTCATTCAAATTTAACTACAGAAACGCCCAAAAAAAATTGTTAGCTGAATATATATATATTAGTGTTTCAGAGTTTAATTTTTGTTAATAACTGATTACAAATCAGCTTATTTTAGAACGCAAATAACACGAAGCGCGCACCCATAGAGCATTTCCGCCTTTCAGCGCGAGCTGAATTTCATTAAAATATAACTAATATTCTCCAACCCTTGCACGCAGCCAGGATTTTATAAGGGTCGGTTCCTTTATAGGAAAAGTGGACTCCTGGAAAGAGCAACACGCCTCGGTGGTTCACTGGAAGCCCATCGGGTTGCCATTCTAAACTTTATCTCGACTCAGGTTCGATCCTCACTTGGTTGAACTTATTTTACGTTTGTCTTTTATTGGAAAAAAAAAGAGTTTGTGTTATGCCTGTGGTTAACACAAACTCCTTTTTTTTTAAATCCAATAAAAGACAAACGTAAAATAAGTTCAACCAAGTGAGGATCGAACCCGAGTCGAGATCAAGTTTAGAGTGGCAACCCGATGGGCTTCCAGTGAACCACCGAGGCGTGTTGCTCTTTCCAGAAGTCCACTTTTCCTATAAACGAACCGCCCCTCATAAAATCCTGGCTACGCCCATGACTAATAATCTCTGCACAATGCGAAATTAGCGGGGGCGGGCCAGGCTGGGCTCAGGGGCAACCCGGGACGAGCTGGGCCAGGGAGGGCTGTGCAGTGCGAAAATGGTTACAGTGAACTGACAATACATCAGTCACAGGTGATCGACGCTCCCAAAGCCAGTGCACATTTTTAACTTTATTTAACATTTTTAACTGAATCTTGTTAACAGCCCTGACTGAAATGACGCCATGAAAGTTACTAACACTTACACCAACAGAAAGAGGGCTGGCCAAGAAAAACATAAGAGACAAAAACACCTGCATGTTTAGTTTAAATGAGCAGTGGGGAATTAAAAAAATTAAAACTGCAGTGCCAATGATCATGGTGTAAACCAGTTTTTCAACCTTTTTTGAGCCAAGGCACAGAGTTTTCATTGAAAAAATCACGAGGCACACCACCAAACAAATTGAGGTCGCTGATTGGTCATTTGCTGACATGCTTACTGAATTGATTTACAGGTCGGATGGAAAAAAAGGCGAGAGCCAGCAGCTTCTGTTCTGTGTTTATATGTTAATAAAAAGTTCTAAAAAATAAAAATAAAAACAGGGAGCACTGGTCCTGCAACCCACACATCAGACCATTACACCAGGAAATCTGCAGAACCTCGCGCAGCCACGTTGGACCAGAGTTTAATTCGCTCGTGACAAATTCATTCATTTCCTCATCATTTCAGTCATGGAGCCAGCGGAGGAGGAAGCGATCACTTGACTTTTGGCAAAAAAAACAAAAGAAAAGGCCAGATCAGGGATGAAGAAGGAGAATTTAATATATTTGTGTTGCATGCAAAACAGTCCAGCGCCGGACAGTTTATTGTGCGATAACGCTGTTGCGTTTGCGGTCATAAAAGTTTAGCTTTGCGCGTACATGCCCTGCGGGGATACACGTGTGCCTCTGCGTACGAACAGCGTAGAGCGGCGTACGGCCGAGCGCAGATAATTAATTCGTTTCAAAAAATCTTTTTAGACCAGTTAAGTGAAATTGGATAATTTCCACGGCACACGGTTGAAAAACACTGGTGTAAACAACCCAAAGATGCATCACAGTCTAATTTCCCCCTAAGGCATTTATATTGTATTTCCTTTTCATATTATGGAGTTTTCATTTTTGTGCATTACCTGTGATGCTCCATGCATCCATGTAAGAGTATGGAGCTCGATTATGGTGAAAAGACGAGGAAATTGTATCAACACTAAAGACAGCCCTGGATTGTATGACTTTATATAGTAGTTAAGCGACCACCTGCTGGAATGGGAATTGTAAGGTTTATTTTAATCTGTTTTACTGCTGCTAAGAAAATACAATTGAAAGGATTTAAGTACGACACTTCAGTGATAACTGCACTATAAATAGTGGTGCAAAGGCTAAAAGCAGTTTTGAGCCTTTTATTATAAAGAGTGTGTTTTTGTTTTCACAAACACTCATACCAGCTATCAGCACAGTGGTGGAGGACTGATGGTTTGGGCGACTACAAAAAACTACTGAGAATTTAATTGGTTCTGGTATTTATTTAATCAAGAGCTGGACTCACACACAACTTTTCCATTTTGGTGTTACTTTTAATAATTTGATGGCGAGTGGAATATATGCTTTTTTTTTTTTTTACAGTTGAAGGTAGGGGTGCAAGAAAAAAAATAAAATTTTTAAAGAATCTACCAGTAGATTCTTAGTCCTGGCGATTTAGAATCTATTCTAAAAGCCCCAAAATCGATTTTTTTTTAACATTAAAACCCAAAAGATAAAGAAAATGAAACCATATCTCATAGTATATGAAAGAATACATAAAATGAAAGGTGGCAGAAAGAAGAAGAAATCTCATTTTATCTGCCCCTTTTTTCAAAAACAAAACAAGTTTAAACAATCAGTTCAAACAATTATCTTCTATAAGTAACAGAGCAAAAAGCTAACCTAATACTGGTTATTTAAGTTACAGAATGTAATGCATGCCTGTATTGTTTGTTCCTATTTTTGGTATAAATATCAAACGATGCAAAAAAAAAATGATACAATAAGGAACCTAAAATCATTGTGTTAAATAAATGTTCTATTTGTTTACATTGTTGTTTAAAGGTTCAGTATGTAATTTCTGGAACACGCTGGAACTTAGGAAATTTTTGAAAAGAGACACGTTTCTGGTCCCTCCCCCTCAGAGCCATATATGGCTCTGTTGCCCTTGCTCTGCTGAAATTCAAATTTAAGCTCTGTTTTTATTGGCTGATTCAAATTCAAGCTGTTTTTATTGGCTGGTTACAAAATCAGTTTTTATTGGCTGGTTAACGGCGGGTCACTGTGGCTTTTTAGAAATGCTTTTAGAGAAGCAAGGGGACAATAGATTTTTTCAGAGATTACTTGTCTAAAATCAGTATGTCAGGAGGTAGTGATAGAGTGAAGAAATATGTTAAAAATATATTGTTGGAAAAGTTACACACAGCTCCTTAAAGCTCCACTGACATCATCTTTTAACTTTTCAAAAAATGGCACAACATATATAAATATTAAGATTGACCCCTGACCGTTTTTGCTAAAATAATGTTAAATTAATGAAAATTCCTCTCAAGAATAGTTTAAAATTAGCGCTGTTTTTTTACACGGTAAATACGGGTTTTCCGGTCACGTGTTTGTGACGTCAGATAAAGGAATTTGCTCCAAGCGCACATTGAATACAATGTAGAAAATATAAACGCATCCGTCGAATTTAGCCATCTAAAACTGTAGATATTAGCGATTTAGCTTCAGTTCGTGAAGCAGAAGTTATTTTGAGTGATAAAAAACAAACAGAAATGTTTCATTTCTCCGTGTTGCTAGTTCTGTTTTCAGGAAAGGTTGCACATTCATGTAGTGAGCACCAGATGTCAGCAAAGCTAAAGGGCTCACTTCATGAATGTGCAACCTTTCCTGTAAAAGAAACAGCAACACGGAGAAATGAAACATTGCTGTTTGTTGTTTATCACTCTAAATAACTTCTGCTTCACGAACTGAAGCCAATTCGCTAATATCTGATGTTTTAAATGGCTAAATTCGACGGATACGTTTATATATTTCTACATTACAGAGCTCTGTAAGAGTTCACGATAGCTTTGCTGACATCTGGTGCTCACTTCATGAATGTGCAACCTTTCCTGTAAAAGAAACAGCAACACGGAGAAATGAAACATTGCTGTGTGTTGTTTATCACTCTAAATAACTTCTGCTTCACGAACTGAAGCCAATTCGCTAATATCTGATGTTTTAAATGGCTAAATTCGACGGATACGTTTATATATTTCTACATTACAGAGCTCTGTAAGAGTTCACGATAGCTTTGCTGACATCTGGTGCTCACTACATGGATGTGCAACCTTTCCTGAAAACAGAACTAGCAACACGGAGAAATGAAACATTGCTGTTTGTTTTTTATCACTCAAAATAACTTCTGCTTCACGAACTGAAGCTAAATCGCTAATATCTACAGTTTTAGATGGCTAAATTCGACGGATGCGTTTATATTTTCTACATTGTATTCAATGTGCGCTTGGAGCAAATTCCTTTATCTGACGTCACAAACACGTGACCGGAAAACCCGTATTTACCGTGTAAAAAAACAGCGCTAATTTTAAACTATTCTTGAGAGGAATTTTCATTCATTTAACATTATTTTAGCAAAAACGGTCAGGGGTCAATCTTAATATTTATATATGTTGTGCCATTTTTTGAAAAGTTAAAAGATGATGTCAGTGGAGCTTTAAATGTTTTCAGTTGAAAATTATTGTGTTAAATAAATGTTCCATTTGTTTACATTGTTGTTTATTCTTTTCAGCTTGTCAGTTACAAAACAGAAACTAAATTCATGACCATTTTAATAGAAAAATTGTTTCTGGATCAAAAATCGTTTCTGAATCAAAAAAGCGATTTTGAATCGAATCGTGACACAAAAAAAATCGGAATCGAATCGAATCTCCAGACACAGAGATTTGCACCTCTAGTTGAAGGTACATTTGAATTATTTTATTACTCAGCTATGGAAAACCCTAAAATGTAACTAGAGTAGACGGTCTTTCTCTCATCTGTCTTTTACACCCAGCTTTGCACGTTCGCTGAGACTTGACAAACATGTTTTCCTTGAGTCTTGATTTTTCTATTACATTCTTTTGATATGAAGAAGCAGAAACAAAAGCTTGTGAAACTAATGACGACAATCTTGCCACTTTTCTGTGGCAACATTTTATCTGAACACAGAACAGTGTTGAATCAACATTCACACAATTTCCTGTTTAGTTTTTTTCCTTATTCAGCTGTTAAGCATTCACATATCAAACCTTTCAGCTAGTCAGAAATAGTATGCTGACTTTTTATGACTTTGACTTTCATCCAATCAAAATATTTACCTTTACTTTTTAAAGGCTTTAAATACATCAAAATGTTTTCCATTTCAAATACTTATTTTTATTTTAAATCTGCTTTCTGCTCAATTTTTGTTGTTTTATGCCACTTCTAGCCTGGTTAAAACCAGACCCTTGTCCTTCACTTCACTTCGTACTAGGGTCTGGACTTTCTCCATAGAGAACCGATTCTTGCTGGAGGCGTGGCCTCTGCTGAGGAACAAAACCATTGGATCTTAGAAAAATTTTGAACAGGGAAAAGCATTCTGCTCCCTCCCCCTCAGAGCCATATATGGCTGCTCCCCCGTGGTCTGTTGAACTTGACATCTGCTCCGCCTCCTGCTGCATTTTCTCTCGCTGCAGCTGCCGCTGCATATTCTGTGTTTATATGTTAATAAAACGTTCTAAAAAAATAAAATAAAACCATGGATCGCTGGTCCAGCACACCAGAAGACCAGAAAATCTGATGGGACTCGGGCAGCAACGTAAAACCCGAGTTTAATTCTCTCGTGACAACCTGAGGCATTTCCTCATCAGCGGAGGGAGAGGAGGAGGAGGGAGGAGGGAGCGATCACTTGACTTTTGGCAAAAAAACAAAAGAAAACTCCAGATAAGGGATTAAGAAGGGGAAATTAATACATTTGTGTCACATATAAAACAGTCCTGCATCGCTTTGCATCGCTTTGAATGAGAACATGCGAATGCTCGCTGGCTGCGCGCTGGGACAGGTGGGGGCGTGGGTTAGGGGCCAAAAACTCCGCCCCTTCTGTTCTCTGATTGGTCCGGTCAAAAATCAGCTGGAGAAATCGTTGTCTATGAGAGAAGTCCCAGACTGAGCAGTGAAGGGAAATGAGAATTGAGCGGAGCTGTGCAGGAAGGCGAGGGCCAGGCTATGCCACTTCTAACTTCTAGCATTTAGCTACAGTTCTGCTACTTCTAGCATTTAGCCACAGTTCTGCTACTTCTAGCATTTAGCTACAGTTCTGCTACTTCTAGCATTTAGCTACAGTTCAGAGTCAGATTCAGAGAATCTTTATTGTCATTTGCACCGCATGTGGTATGTGATGAAACGAGATTATGTACACAGGGTCCCAGTTACATCCAACAACAAATGCAAGAGAAAAACAGTAATACCATCTAGGATATAACTAAGAAAAACATCAACTAGAAATACACTAAGCAAGCACTAATGTAATAGAAAAACATCATTATAAACAGCAGCACGAACATGAGTCTGTATGAACAGATGGTCACAAATGAACACAGCAACAAGAAAACAGATCAGTATCAGCATGATGTGATATTTTGCAGTGATTATTCTTATTGTTTATTTATTCATGAGTCTAACAGCCTCAGGGTAGAAGCTGTTCCTCGGTCTAGTGGTTCTACATTTGATGCTCCTCAACCTCCATCCTGAGGGGAATGGGAGGGAGGGCAGTTCTGCTACTTCTAGCATTTAGCTACAGTTCTGCTACTTCTAGCATTTAGCTACAGTTCTGCTACTTCTAGCATTTAGCTACAGTTCTGCTACTTCTAGCATTTAGCTACAGTTCTGCTACTTCTAGCATTTAGCTACAGTTATGCTACTTCCAGCATTTAGCTGCAGTTATGCTACTTCCAGCATTTAGCTACAGTTCTGCTACTTCTAGCATTTAGCTACAGTTCTGCTACTTCTAGCATTTAGCTACAGTTCTGCTACTTCTAGCATTTAGCTACAGTTCTTCTACTTCTAGCATTTAGCTACAGTTCTGTTACCGGGTACTTCTAGCATTTAGCTACAGTTCTGCTACTTCCAACATTTAGCTACAGTTCTTCTACTTCTAGCATTTAGCTACAGTTCTGCTACTTCTAGCATTTAGCTACAGTTCTGCTACTTCTAGCATTTAGCTACAATTGTGTTACTTCTAGCATTTAGCTACAGTTCGGCTACTTCTAGCATTTAGCTACAGTTATGTTGTTTATTTGTCATATACATGTACAGGTTAAACAAGGTCAACAAATGGTAAATGGTAAATGGATCTTATTTATATAGCACTTTCCAGCCCTGTGAGGAGCCCCAAAGCGCTTTACAATACCAACCATCCACCCATTCATTCACACATTCATACACCGGTAGTGGTAGCCTGCCTTGCAAGGCGCCATCCAGACCTACCAGGAGCAACTTGGGGTTAAGTGTCTTGCCCAGGGACACAACGACACATGGTGGGCGGATGCGGGATTCGAACCTCCAACCTTCCGATCAGGGGTCGACTGCCATTACCACTACACCACGGTCGCCCCAATGCAATGAAATGTTCAGGATGAGAAGAACCATTTTGGCTTGCTAAGAAAATAAATAAATTCAACAAGAAATACTAAAGCACGCATTAAGGGTACAAAATAAAGTGCCAAAAAGTGACTAAGAAATATTATATTTACACTGTAAGAAATCATAATAAACAACAACACGGTAGACCAGTGCTTTTCAACCACTGTTCCGCGGCACACTAGGTGTGCCTTCTACCAATATACCCACTGTCCCTCCTCTGGACATGTCCAACCCATCTCAGTCTGACTTCCCTAACTTCTCATTCCTAATCTTATCCATCCTTGTCACTCCTAAGGAGAACTTCAACATCTTCATTTCTGCTACTTCCAGTTCTTTCTCCTGTCTTTTTGTCAGTGACACTAGCCCTGTTTCCATCCATTTTCATTTCGAATTTTGAGCTACCTCGCAAATATGTAAATACAAATTAATGCAGAGCATAAGTGTTTCCATCTACTGGCTTGAAGCGCTTTTTCCAAGCCGCGCACAGCGTCATTACGTCAGACGTCAGCGTCATTACGTCAGACGTCAGCACTGCGCATGTCTACAGTAGACCAGAGAGTAAACAGGAAGTAGCGGTTGAAAACAGAACCCGGTCACACATCTCGTCAAAATGGGGAGAATATTTCAGGTACGTGCTGCTGTCGGGCGAGTTGTATTTATTCTGTCATGCCAACTAGTTTTAGCGAGTTACATGTTGTTCGGAGCGGAAACAGCTGATCAGTCACGTGACGTGAATGTGCGCTACGGCAGCACGAGTCGGCAAATGTGTTTCCATCTGTCGTTTTGCGCAGCTGCTCGGTTTCGCAGCTCCCAAAAACCACCTCAAGCGAGCGTATAAACTTTTTGGCGAATTTCAGAAAGTAACTTCGTATTTTGCCGTTTCCATTAAGCTTTTCTGCTGCGATACTTCAAAATGCGCACCTAGAAACCTTGATGGAAACACGGCTACTGTCTCCAGACCATACAACATAGCTGGTCTCACCACTGTCTTGTAAACTTTTCCTTTGACCTTTGCTGACACCTTTTTGTCACAAATCACTTCTAATACTTTTCTCCATCCACTCCATCCTGCTTGGACTCTCTTCTTCATTTCTTTCACACATTCTCCATTACAACATCACATGACAACATCAAAAAATGTGGGTGGAAAAGGTGAAACACCTACACCTGCCTCCACCCTCATTCACCCCACTCTGGGCCCCTAAGCAAGGCCCTTAAACCCCACCATCTACTCCCTAAAACAGGTCTCTCTTGAAAATGAGTTCTCGTGGCTCAATGAGACTACTGTACCTGTCCTGGATAAATAAAGGGTAAATGAAGAAAAAAACATTTAGATGAAATAATGGTAAGGTAGTGACATACATGATATAGCCACATAGTGCAGCAGCATTAAACATATTACGGTAGTTGTCACAAGCCCTGTTTCCATCCATTTTCATTTCGAATTTTGAGCTACCTCGCAAATATGTAAATACAAATTAATGCAGATCAGAAGTGTTTCCATCTACTGGCTTGAAGCGCTTTTTCCAAGCCGCGCACAGCGTCATTACGTCAGACGTCAGCGTCATTACGTCAGACGTCAGCACTGCGCATGTCTACAGTAAACCAGAGAGTAAACAGGAAGTAGCGGTTGACAACAGAACCCAGCCACACATCTCGTCAAAATGGAGAGAATATTTCAGGTACGTGTTGCTATCGGGCGAGTTGTATTTATTCTGTCATGCCAACTAGTTTTAGCGAGTTACATGCTGTTCGGAGCGGAAACAGCTGATCAGTCACGTGACGTGAATGTGCGCTACGGCAGCACGAGTCGGCAAATGTGTTTCCATCTGTCGTTTTGCGCAGCTGCTCGGTTTCGCAGCTCCCAAAAACCACCTCAAGCGAGCGTATAAACTTTTTGGCGAATTTCAGGAAGTAACTTCGTATTTTGCCGTTTCCATTAAGCTTTTCTGCTGCGATACTTCAAAATGCGCACCTAGAAACCTTGATGGAAACACGGCTACAGATGTGGTTTGGTGCAGTGTTACTGTCAAGAGTGCAGTGTTATTGTTAAAGAGTTTAATAATCTGACAGCTTGTGGATAATAACTGTCTTTTGAGTTTTTTCGTGCACGATGGCAGACTCCTGTATCATCTGCCTGAGGGTAGTAAATGGAAGAGTCCTTAAAGCTGGGGTATGCGATTTCTTGAACACTCTGGGACTTAGAAATATTTTCAGCGCAGAAAAGCATTCTGCTACCTCCCTCTCAGAGCTATATATGGCTCAGAGGGGGAGCCACAGTCCGTGCTTCTGCTGAATTTTAGTTCTGCTCCGCCCCCTGCTGTGTGTCTGCTCGGAGCGCTTCAATATTCTGTGATTATATGTTATAAAAACCTTTTAAAAATATAATAAAACCATAGAGCACTTGTCCAACAACACAAAACCCAGCAGAAATCATCAGAGCTTCACGAAGCAACGTTGGACATGATTCAATTCGCTCGTGACTTCCTCTTTCTGTCAGTGCAGGTTTGGAATGCTCCGCCTCCACTACATGTCCTGTCTGCACTGCAAAGTTCTGTGATTATATGTTAATAAAACCTTTTAAAAATATTATAAAACCATGGAGCACTTGTCCAACAACACAAAAACTAGCAGAGGTTCACGAAGCAACGTTGGACATGATTTAATTCGCTCGTGATTTCCTCTTTCTGTCAGCGCAGGTTTGGAATGTCTGGAATGCTCCGCCCCCACTCCATGTCCTGTCTCTGCGCTGCGAAGTTCTGTGTTTATATGATAATATAACTGTTTAAAAAATATAATAAAACCATGAATCACTCGTCCAACAACACAAAAAGACCCTGTAATCAGCAGAGCATCACCAGCCAATTTGGACATGATTTAATTCGCTCGTGAGTCGTGACAAATCCATTTCCTCATTCCTGTGAGTGGAGGATGAAGCGATCACTTGACTTTTGGCAAAAAAACTAAATAAAAGTCCAGCTCTGGGATGAAGAAGGGATATTTAATACATTTGTGTCACATAAAAAACAGTCCTGCATCGCTTTGCAATCCTTTGAATGAGAACGAGCCGCGGCGCTGAGGCTGTGACAGGCGGGGGCGTGGGTTGGGGCGTGACAAACAACTCTGTTTTTATTGGCTGGTCAGTGTCCGGGTCACTCTGTGTTTTCAGTGTTTTTATAAATGCTGATAGAGAAGCAAGGGGACTATAGTTTTTTTCAGAGATTACTTTGTCTAACATCAGTCTGTCAGTAGATAGTGACAGAGTGAAGAAATATGTTAAAAATATATTGTTTGAAAAGTTACAGACTACATTACAATGTTACATACCCCACCTTTAATGATGCTGCATGCTTTACGCAGACACCAGTGGTAGATGTCCTGGATGGTGTGGAGACTGCCACCAGTTCTGCTACTACTAGCATTTAGCTACAGTTTTGCTACTTTTGGCATTTTTGGGGCAGCACGGTGGCACAACTGGTAGAGCTGCTGCCTCTCAGCGAGCAGGTCCCTGGTTCAAATCCCGGTCCGGGGGCCTTTCTGGGTGGAGTTTGCATGTTCTCTCCGTGCATGCGTGGGTTTTCTCCGGGTGCTCCGGTTTCCTCCCACAGTCCAAAAACATGCATGTTAGGCTGATTGGTAACTCTAAATTGACCCTGGGTGTGAGTGAGACAGGTCCCTCTTGTAAATGAGTCCCCGTGGCTCAACGAGGCTAGCCTGTATAAATAAAGGTTGAATGAATTTAGCTACAATTCTGCTACTTTTAGCATTTAGCAACAGTTATGCTACTTTTAACATATGGCAACAGTTGTGATACATTTAGCTTTCATTGCCATTTTACCTACGTTCAGCTATAATTCAGCCATTTCAGCTACAGTTGTGCTAATTTAATCTACTGCTCTGCCGTTTTTTTGTGTTGTGTTCCACTCTTTTAGGACTCTCTTCTGAGTCTCTTCTGCTGGTTTTACATTCAGAAAGTCAATTTCTGCTTATTCAGCAACTGGCTCTTAACCTTCACACTGCAGTTAGATTAGATCATATATAAAATTAGGACAAAAGCTAACTTCACTACTGAGTATGAACGAGACGTTTGGGCTTTTAAGATATCTCAAGCGATTTATAGCTTCAATTAAGGTGTGTCAGCTGATTTCCTGGATGAAAACCAAACCAATCTTTGACAATGGCTCTGATGTTAGCGAGCAGCTAGTGAAGATCTTTGTATACTAAACCAAACGCGTTATGTCTAAATATTTTTGAAGGTTGCATAGAAAAAACTGAATGAAATGAAGTCTCCGCGGGAGCAGCAGCATTAACCTGCACACGGTAATGAAGTCTCCGCGGGAGCAGCAGCATTTAAACCCGCTAGCTTTAACCTCTTTAAGAAACCTGCACACGGTAACCTTACCGAACTGTCCGCTTTTTCGTCAGTATTTAAAGGTTAAAACGGTCAATGTACTCACCCTTATAGCAGTGTAATGCCGAGTTACGTTAGCAAGACATCTGGACAGATGCATGATTGTTTGAAGTCTGGGTTCATTCAACTCACCGCCGAGAACTGGTTCAGCAAACTGCCCGGTCCGGTCCACCACTTCCAACAAGAACCTGCTTCTTTACTGGAGTTGTATCTCAAGACTGCTGCTTTTCAAATATTACAAAGAAACACCCTCATTTTAATTTATTTTTCTTCTTTTTGTACTTCGTTGAAACAACGATCAACACAACTCACGTGACCGGGTATTTTTTATTCTCCTGGCAATGTTGTTCTCGCGAGAAAGCCAGTTATACAAAAAAATAAAACTTTATTGAAAAAGCACAGAACGGCAATTCACAGTAGTGTAACTAAAAAGGTTGTATCAGAGGCAGACTTTGATATGAAAAAAGGAAAGAAAGATAAAAAAAGTAAAATAATATAAGAAACTACAACAAGGGGGTATATGTTTTAGGATTAGGATTAATGTACAGTATTCAACATCAGGCCTGTCTCCTGACTCATTTTATCTAAACTTATGGAAAAAATTGTTGAGTCCCAGTTGAAGTGCTTCTTGAGGATCATGCTTGAGTTATTCCAGTCTGGCTTTAAACCTCTCCACAGCACTGAAACTGCCGTAGGCCTACTGAAGGTTTTTAATGACATATTCTTATCCACAGACACTGACTCTGTGCTGCTTGTCCTATTTGACCTTAGGCTACATCTTCTTTTGACACCATTGTTGACCATGAGATCCTCATTGCTAGGTTGGAGCAGTGGGTGGGCATCACAGGGTCAGCCCTCAATTGGTTCAGATCCTATATCGCTGACAGATCCTTTTGTGTTTCCATCAAAGATTTTAGTTCTGCAGCTGCAGCACTTAAATGGGGGTTCCGCAGGGGTCCATCCTGGGTCCTCTCTTATTGGGGGCTGCCATTGCATGTAAATGCATGGAAGCCACCTATTGTTCTCCTGTCCGAACGTGTGTCTACATTGTCGTTCACCGTTAATGCGGCCCGAACCACAATGTCTACCCCCACAAAAGTTATATCAAAACGACCGGCTCGGCCCCCTGATGTGTGCTATTACTTTTATTGGCATTTCGAGTTACCATGGCAACGTAATTTGCGAACAAAGACGTAATGAATCTCCAAATCCAGGAACTAGTTGGTTACTGCCCACTTATTATTCTACACCAGAAAAAGTTATCTTTTTCAACTTTAATACGGCCCGAACCGTAACGTGCACCCCCACAAAAGTTATATCAAAACGACCGGCCCCACTCAGAGATGTGTGCTATTACTTTTCTAAGCAATTGGAGTTACCATGGCGAAATATTTCGCTAACAAAAACACTAAATTTCCCATAGGGAATGAATGGGACTTGAGTTTTCAGAGAAACTAAGTAACATAGGGCACCACCTTGGTTCAATATACAAGGCAATATACAAGGCAGGTTCAATACACAAGCTAGTTAGATGAGGCGGCCATTTTGGATCAAACTAGCTAATTAGTTGAGGTGGCCATTTTGGATCAACCAAGCTCATTAGGTAAGGTGGCCATTTTGAATCAGGGCGCCATCTTGGTTCAATATACAAGGCAATATACAAGGCAGGTTCAAAACACAAGCTACTTAGGTGAGACGGCCATTTTGAATCAAACTAGCTAATTAGGTGAGTCGGCCATTTTGAATCAAACTAGCTAATTAGGTGAGGTGGCCATTTTGAATCAATCAAGTTACTTAGGTGAGGTGGCCATTTTGAATGAAACAAGTTACTTATCCACCTTATTCTTGGGGGTGTCACTGTAGAAGCGATAATGTGTCGTACTTCCGTTTGACCCCGGAAGTAGAATTTTTGCATTGGCTCCTCGTTGTTTGCTTGCTAATCTGCGCGCATCGTAGAAGTTCTGTTAAAGTTCTGTTTTCTGTTATTTTGAGCTAATATTGTCACGAAGATGTCTTGTGGAGCTCGGGTACCTGTTGCGCTGTTCGTGGCTGTACGAATAATCAGACGAAGCTGAATTTGTGGCTGCAACTAGTGTGTGTTGAACATGCTCCGATAAGAAAAACCCGCATCCTTCTTTGTGGCTGGGCTACGAGAAACCACCTGAAAAAAGTCACCGTATCCTCCAGAGGATCGAGAACACCAGGTATGATTTAAGAGACAGCTTTTAGTGTTATGATTTTATGTAGTCAGTGATTAAATGATACTAATATTTTCGTTCATAACTGGCAAATAAACACACGCACCTATATATGTATGCTGTGTGTGCGTTTATTTATACATATCTATCTATATATCTATATATATATATATAGGTGTGTGTTTATATATATATATATATATATATATATATATATATATATATATATATATATATATATATATATATATATATATATATATATATATATATAATATAGGTGTGTGTGTGTGTGTGTTCATAAATGAACCCTAATGTTTGTATAATGTACTTTTACTTTCAGATGGGCTTGATGAGAGTGTGGAGCTGCTCAACACCACCAGTCACATGCAGCATGACTGTTGGAATGTGGATTGACATAATGTCAGAACAAACCAACGACCTTATTCTATGGTTGCCCCGTGAAACAATTAAAGCAACATGTTTTGCAGAAAGCTAAAAACTTGGACTCCAGAAGTGAATCATACATGCAAATAACACTGTGAAATATTTATTGGCTGTTTCTCCCTCTGGAATAATCATGTTTATTTCAGATGCTTATGGTGGTAAATGCAGTGACAGGTATATAACACAGAACTCTGGGTTTCTGGACTATCTGCGTGCTGGAGATCAGGTGATGGGTGATCGTGGTTTCACAGTGAAGGACCTGCTGCAAGAGCTATGGTGTCAATTTAATCATTCCAGCATTCACACGCAAAGGATGCCAGCTTATTTCAAGTGAGAAGTGAGAAGACATTAAATGTAAACATTTTTCTCAAACATGTACAGTACTGGTGTACTTACTGTAAACGTAACACAACTCTTAACATGTTTTTTTAAAGGATATGTTAACTATATTACATTAGAAAAGTATTTGCTAAAATGATTAATTTGTTATGTACAATAGTTGACTGTTAACCTTCTTACAAGGTTTGTTTTTTGTGTGCACTATATCAGTTAATTTTGGATTAAACTACTGTTTCTATCTAAATGTCACTTTTGTCATTATCAAGTTTTTAAAGATCGTTTCCTGTCTATTTCATTATTTGTTTTCATTTACTGTATTTCATTAAAAGTTCTCAAGGTGCTTCATTTGTGAATCAGTAAAGTCTTTGTCAAAAGAAATGTCAAGCTCCAGGTGCTCAGTTGGTGTCCAGATAAACATCTTGCAGCTCAAAAGTCCAAAGCAACATCATTGTTAGCTGGACCTGGAGATGTGTAGTTTTAATGCTTAGACTGGGCTTTATGTTTGTTTAAATAAAGTGTCCCACCTCTCTTAACATAACAGGACCAACCTTGTTAATGTGAAGATACTAATAAGCTTCAGAGCTTTTCAGATTGCTCATCGCTTCGCCATCTGAAGCAACTGTCAAAGTAGCTAAGTATGCTAGTAGCTAAGTATGCTAGTAGCTAAACATACTAGTCTACGTTATTTTCGGCCACTTCTTCAAGTCGTCCTCCCACCCCTCAACAGCTGTAGGTAGCGGTAAAACAATATCTCTACATTTGAGTTGTGATAGTTTGTGTTCCCACATATTTTATGACCTAAAACCTCTGACGAAAACCGGTTAGCGCGTTGCTAGCGTGTAACAAAAGTGCCGGTTCTGACTTTCGGCGGAAGTCGTTCACATAATTCGCGCAAGGCATCATGGGGCGTAGGAATAAGGTGGATAAAGTTAGAAAGACTGCAACGGCTGCAGCCGAGTAACCGCAGCTGAAGCCAGCTGGTTGTCCCACTCGAGCTGTCAATCATTTCAGTAGGCGTGTCAGCAAGTGACCAATCAGCGACCTCAGTTTGTCCCCTCTGCACGCAGCAGCTCAAATTACAACAAGGATTTGGAGCGAAAACGCGAGCATTTAACGTGAGAAAGAAAGCAGAGCTGTGCCAGCGAACGCGTGCGCACAGAATGTGCGCGTAGAGTGGCGTACAGGTAGGACGCTCAGCTTTGCCGGAGCCTTTAGCCTGTTTGAAGAGTCCAGGTGTTGTGGTTTTTGAGCTGGACCAGGTCTAATATGGTCCAGTAGCCTAAGAAATGATGAAAAACAAACTTTGTTGAAGTTTCACAAATCAGAAAAAGTTTTCACAAAGCTCAAGCTTAGTTTTATATATTCTTTTATTAGTCTAGAATAATCTAGTCCTGGTTTGAAGAGTCCAGGTGTTGTGGTTTTTGAGCTGGACCAGGTCTAATATGGTCCAGTAGCCTAAAAATGATCAAAAACAAACTTTGTTGAAGTTTCACAAATCAGAAAAAGGTTTCACAAAGCTCAAACTTAGTTTTATATATACTTCTATTAGTCTAGACTCTAGAATAATATAGTCCTGGTTTGAAGAGTCCAGCTGTTGTGGTTTTTGAGCTGGACCAGGTCTAATATGGTCCAGTGGTTTAAAAAGTGATGAAAAACAAACTGTTGAAGTTTCACAAATCAGAAAAAGGTTTCACAAATCCCAAACCTGTTTTTAAATATCCTTCTATTAGTGTAGAATAATCTAGTCTTGGTTTGAAGAGCCCAGGTGTGGTTTTTTGCTGGACCAGGTCTAATGTGTTCCAGTAGCCTAAGAAATTATGAAAAACAAACTTTGTTGAAGTTTCACAAATCAGAAAAAGGTTTCACAAATCCAAAACCTGTTTTTAAATATCCTTCTATTAGTGTAGAATAATCTTGTCTTGGTTTGAAGAGTCCAGGTGTTGTGGTTTTTTGCTGGACCAGGTCTAATGTGGTCCAGTAGCCTAAAAATGATGAAAAGTTTCACAAATCAGTAAAGGCTTTGTAATATCCCTTTAGTCATTTGCCGAATCGGAAGCTGGAATCGGAAGCTAACTTCAGCTTCGTCAAATGTTTTTTTTAACATTATTTGAGGTCTGACAGCACTGCATCTGAAAACATTGCAGCCATTTCTCTGTTCTGTAAGTTATTCGCACAGTTTTGCTGGGAACATCGGTGACATGCTGTCGCAAAAAAAAAAAAAGCAATCCTGTCATCAATGTGTATAAGCATACAGTTTAACTATACTGTACATAAGACTGTTTTGTTTATTGTCAAATATGAATTAATACTTTCTTTGTTTTACAGCAGCAACTGGGTTTGATGTCAAGTCAGAGGTGGAGAAAAGAGGAGCTAGTCTCTAGTTTCTGCATCCAGGGCACACTGAGGAAGAGGTATGTATTGTACAAGGAGTGTTGTGGCCTTTTGTAGCACTATACTGTATTCAAATCCATGTTTATTACAGTAATTGATTACTGAAATAGTCCACACATCCCAAAACAGACATTGATTGTAGTACATTAAATTTAGAAATGAAGAGAGAGAGAGAGAGAGAGAGAGAGAGAGAGAGAGAGAGAGAGAGAGAGAGAGAGAGAGAGTCTTTATTGTCATTTGCACCGCATGTGGTACATGTGATGAAACGAGATTATGTACACAGGGTCCCAGTTACATCCAACAACAAAATGTAAGAGAAAAACAGTAATAACATCTCTAAGCCCTAATGTAATAGAAAACATCATTATAAACAGCAGCACGAACACGAGTCTGTATGAACAGATGGTCACAGATGAACACAGCAACAAGAAAACAGATCAGCATGATGTGATATTTTGCAGTGATTATTCTTATTGTTTATTTATTCAGGAGTCTAACATGAATAAATAAACAATAAGAATAATCACTGTGAAATATCACATCATGCTGATGCTGATCTGTTTTCTTGTTGCTGTGTTCATCTGTGACCATCTGTTCATACAGACTCGTGTTCGTGCTGCTGTTTATAATGATGTTTTTCTATTACATTAGGGCTTAGTGATGTACACACCAAACTTTAAATATAAAGCAACTGTGCTCTAATTTGACTTTTAGTAAAATGGAACTTTTGTTTACGGTAGTTAAATTTTTTAATCTGTTAATATACAAATGCTGTTTTAGTCACATTTTAGGATTTTGATGACTTAGCAACAGAACCCCATAAACATTAAACTGTCTAAAGTCCCTAAGTTGTCAGAGAAGGCATAATTAAAAAATATATATATTAGCAGGTTACTTTCTGTCCTTGTAGGCAGCTGTCCTTTAAAGAGTGAAATGACAAATACAAACACATCTTCTGGTATGTGTTGTTTCTGTTTGTGACTTATATAAATTCATTCATTCATTCAACCTTTATTTAGTCAGGTAAATCTCATTGAGCCTTGAGGGCTCATTTACAAAAGCAACCTGCTACAAACTAAAGAATGATGAACAGCAATGGTAGAATTTCCTTAAACAACAGAAAAAAAAAAACATAGGAGAGAAATAGAAAGTGAAATGCAAAGTATCAAAACTAGCAAAACACCACAAGGTAGATGTACAAAATCAAAAACAAGAACATATCTGCAATGGTTTTTGCCAGGATTCCAAAAGATTCTTAAAACCATTTAGGGAGGTCAGGGCCGAGAGCTTCAAATCTTTTTGTAAGATATTCCAGGATGCAGGAGCAGAGTAGGAGAAAGCCCTTTTTCCAAGTTCAGTCCTCACTGACGGAACACTGCAGGTGATCATGTCCTGAGAGCGCACGCTGTAGCTGCACTCACGTAAAGACATAAATAATGTGTGTGTGCAACAATCAAATGTAATAATTGAATTAAAAATGAAGCCATTTCAGTATAAGCACCGTTTATTATCTTACCCAAACAATGTTCAGGCATTTTGACCAGTGGTTGTTCACTATTTTAAGAAAACAAGCTTCTAAATTACAACTCGCTATCATTACGAAGCTCCTCGGCTCCTTCCTACTACACAGTAAAAAAAAAAATCCGTAAAAAAACGAAAATGTCCTGGTAATTTTCTGCCAGTACATTCTCCGTTTTTTTACAGATATTTCCGTAAACCCTAAAACGGATTTTAACTGTAATTTAACAGTTTTTTAAATGTATAATTTACATAAATTTCTGTTAATCTAGGGTGCCAGGTAAATGGAGTCCTCTTTTGCACTTCTTCTCAAAGGTTCTTGTTCCCAGGGTGCTTTGCGCGAAAAAAAAAGAAGGAGAAACCCTGTACAAAATGATAACGGAAAATTCCTTCACACTTCCACAGTACATTTACCTGTTTTTTTACGGATTTTTTTTACAGTGTAGCCCCAACTTCCGTTTTCGATTCGCCGCGGCATTTTGCTGTCCAATCAGAACGCTCGTTTCAGGCGAGCTTTGCGTGATGACGTCAACTGGTAAAAGGTCTATTTAGAGTCACCAATCAGTCTAACATGCATGTTTTTGGTCTGTGGGAGAAAACTGGAGTACCTGGAGAAAACCCACGCAACACAGAGAGAACATGCACCTAGAAAGGTCCCATGCCGGGATTTGAACTGATGACTTTCTTGCTGAGAGGCAATAGCTCTACCAACTGTGCCATCGACTACTGGGCTTTGCCTCTGCTGTTTGCAGATGATGCGATCCTGTTGGCAGTCCACTGTGGTGAAGGAGCTGAGCTGCAAGGCAGAGCTCTCTCTTTACAGCTCAGTTTTTGTTCCTTCCCTCACCTCTGGTCATGAACTCTGGGTAGTGACTGAAAAGTGACTGAGTGTTCATGGATACAGGTGGTCTAAATGAGTTTTCTCTGCAGGGTAGCTGGACTCTCCCTTAGAGATCGAGTGAGAAGTTCAGTTATCAGGAGAGACTTGGAGTAGAACCACTGCTCCTCCAAATCCAGAGGAGACCATTGAGGTGATTCAGCATCTGTGGGTGGACCCTGGACGCCTCCCTAGAACATGTCCAACAAGGAGGAGACTCCTGGGAACGACCCGACTCCGGAACAAGTGGCAGATAATGGATAGATACCCAGAATCAAAAAGTTGTTATGAAATTTGTGGGACTTTGGAATGCAGATGCAATAAAACAATGGCATCGAGTTAAAACTCATTCAGTGGTTCATGGGGTATTTTACTAACAGGCAGCGAAAGAACACTACACCCAGTGGTGTAGTCTATGACTGTGATACTTGGGCATACAGAGTATACCCACTAGAAAAGCTGAAGATTTTCAGTATACCCACTGAAAAGTGCCCAGTGATACTTGACATCTCATTAGACGTGTCACTGATACGTTAAAATGTAGTTAAACGCTTCCGTAACAGTCCAGCGGTATGCAGCGCTTTGCTTTGATACTGTTTTATAAATTCAACATGTTTTTAATACGAAGTTAACTGGTGTACAAAGTTTGTTGTTCATTTATTCAAATATAAGCATCAGAAATTTGGAAATGTTGAATATGCTTAAAAATCTGAAATTGATGAGTACGTTGTACTTACCAGTGTACTTTGGTTTCTAAGCGCAGTATACCCACTGTAAAAACGTAGACGGCACCACTATGGTACCTCTTTATTCACATGTTTTTAAAGACGTCTTTGTCCAGTCTTCAAAATAATAAAACAAAAACAATATTATTCCAAACCCTTTTACTGTGCTTGTGTTAAAACACCGACACGGTTTCAGGTGCGCTCCACATCCATCACCTCCACAGTCCGGCCTGCCCTCTGAAGCTGCGATAAACACAGATGACTCAAAGTCACGTGAGTCGTTTGGAGAAGTTCACAACCTTCTGGAGCAACAATTATGAGGAAGAAAACAAGGTCTGCAGGTTCAGCAAAACCCTGTAAATTACCTCCAACTCACAGAACAAATGAGCTGCCCTCTGCTCGGGCGTTTGAGAGAGAAGCTACAATAATTGATTTCTTGTTGCACGAGGAGATTGCCAAGGCACTTTAATGATCATCAGTATTTAAGTGACTAGTGAATAAGTGATATTTAAGGACCCTGTTGATGATGTTTTGACCTTATCCGTCTCATTTTGGAACCAACGAGGGGAAATTTGTTCAATACTGAAACAGATAAATCAATGAATTCTGTAAAGTGTCTTTTTATCTTTTTTTTTTTTTTACTTCCTGAGTGACGGACTGAACTCCCAACGCCATCTGTTTAAAACGTCTCCCTAAACTTGACCCCCATTGCCTGGAGGGCTCGGCTGACCTCAGCTGTCGGGTCGAGCTCACGGACAACCCAGAAAACAGAGTTCTGGGCATGACTCGGCTTGACTCGAGGATTTAGTAATTAATCACATCTTTGTCTGGAGAATCCCAACCTGCATTAAGCACCAAGACAACAAAACGAGCGAATACAGAGGGTGAAGGGTAAGACATTAACAGGCCATAAATCTGCCAGGCAGGCCCACAGTGTTCTGTCTTTGCTGCCGTTTAACGTGATGGACATGAAGCCCAGACAGCTCGTCCTGCAGAACACATTCCACAAAGGCGTCTGAGTAAGGTGCACTTTCACTGACTCGCAGAGGCCTCGATGATTATGCAGGATCTGTTTTCCATCTTTTCTCACAGTTTGAGTGTCTGCAGAGCCCAGAGGCTCAAAACCAGCTTTTAATTATACAAGCAAATGTTTTATTTTACTTTTTGTAACAGGAAAAATTATTTATCACATTTTTATATTGCTTTAGAACAGGCAACGATAACAGGGTGTCCATTAAATCCAAAATTTTCTCCCTGTGGGGCAGACGTTATAAATAAACATTAATAAATGAATATTTTTGTTGCTCGTCTTGATGAAAAATGAGGGTCAAGGTGTTATTCATGCTACAGATTTGTTTATAGAGTTTTAATTTAAAGTCAGAGCAAAGTAAAAATAAATCTACTTAATGGTTTTGGTTGTTTTTAGGGATGCACAACATTATCTGCATATCAGCCAATATTTTCATTAAAATTCAATATCAGACATTGGCCATTCCATTAAAATAACTTGCCGACATAAAAGGAGCTGCTTTTACCTGCAGTGGCAGCACAACTTGATGAGGCCACATAAAAATTCAAAATGTCGGCAGTGTGAAAGTTTTATTTTTTGTTGGATGTCGGATTCTGAAGATTAATGGACTACGTTGAGCCTCGCTACATCGTCCCCAGTCTGAGATATTTTTATGACATAGTATTACCCATGTTAAAAGCAGTCATTTCCAATGTCATTGAGAAGCTAATAGTTGATAGCACGGCTTCTTGGGTGAGTTTTACCACAGACATTTGGACGTCGTGTTAGCCCCATTAGCATGATTAGTCTTACAGCACAAGATGGTCTAGTGGCAGGGCTTTTGACTTGGGACCTGAAGGACGCGGGTTCGCGTCCCGGCCACTACCCACCTTGGGGTGTCTATGAGTGCACACCTATTTCTCCAGCTCCCCGGGCGCTTTCGGGCTGCTCACTGCACCACCTGGTAGGTGGTTGGGTTAAATGCAGAGACGAATTTCGTCTGTGTATGGGAAACATACACAGATGACAGGAAAAGACATTATTATTATTATTATTATAGACAAAAAGTTTGATCTTAAAAAGTCTGTCCTTCATGCACAGGAGTGCAGAGGATCCCACACAGCAGCTAGGAACCTGGAACAAGCCTCCACAAGTGAGACAGCATCGCAGATGACTAATGCTAATACAGTAAATAACATTTAACACTTTTCATTTAATATAAGTTAAAGTGCTATGCATATCATATGGCTGTTACTAAATATACGTTACCAGCTCTTACAGCTGTTGCACAATTTTTGTAGCAAATAAGCCAAAATAAGAGAGAGGGCTATGTTCTGACAAAAGAACGTATATAAAATATCGGTATTGGTTATTGGCCGAAAATGTTTTAACATATTGGCATATCGGATATTGGCCAAAAATCCAATATTGTGTGTCGCTAGTTGTTTTATTGTTGGTATTACACACCTGTAAGTATGTGCTCCAGCAGCGGAGTCACAAAGGTGCTTTTAGACTTTAAAATATTGTAGCTACAACAACTTCAGGTTCTGCTTCAGAGAAAGTCATGTCGTCATGTCCCAGTATGATGAGAACAGGTACTGTCAGCCAGCGTTGCTTTACAATGAACTGGTTTGTGCAGCAGTTAGTTGCATCAGAACCTCTAGGGGAGTTAGATTAAATGCAATTAGTGTAAAAAACCAAAACAGGGTCTTTGATCCAAACTGGCTGACTTCCTGTTTTGTTTAGGCCACGCCTCCAATAAACTTTAGCCCTATTCACATGGGATTAATTTTACGTAGGGACCACATGTTATTTGTAATAGTTACGGAGATTGGCTGTGTTTGTGAGAGTCGGCCATGCCAGTAATTTGTAAAGTTAAACCCCCCCCTCAAATTACCTACTATATTTTGCTGAACCCCGAGGTCCTGTGATAATACTAATCCAACGTGAATAGGCATCTCTGTGATTTGAACAGAAATGGGCAAGATCTGATACGTAATTAGGCAGTTTTTGTTTCCTGGGCACATTTTTATTTGCTTTTGGCAATGGAGGCTGCACCTTTTGTGTCCCAGACCAGGAAAAGCCTATCGACCCATAACGGTCGCCTGGGGAAAAAAATGCTGAAGATCAGGAGCAAAATCATATGAAATGGTGGCTCACATCATGCATTGCTCTATGCGGTAAGAATAAGTTCCCTTTCAGTGTGGTCTCTCGGTGCAACATACTGTACTTGCTATGGGAATTGCGCCCCCGCGTGATTACCTGAAGGAATACATTCACGCCTTTACGGCCGGGGCGTCACCCCGCGTCAGAGGTACCGCCCTTTGGGTACTTAAGCGACTGACTCCCCTCCAACTTTCTCCTTTTGCCCTTCACCTCGAAAAAACCTGAACTACCTCTCTTCGCGGGACTTCTCTGCTGCTCCATCGCTCAACCTGAGGTGAGCTCGCTCCCTGCACAGAGCGCACAGAGAATTTTTCCCTGCGTACTGCTGGACTAGCGAAAGCTAGTTATAACTACGCCACAACCGCTACCCCGGCTAACATCCTAGCGGACTAGCCAGCGAAAGCGACACGACGGAGGAGACACTTGAACAAAGAAGAAAAAGGATTCTGGAAGGACTCGCTCGCCTTATCTCGGACATGCCTCCGGAGAAAGGAAAGTGAAAGACAAGACTTCCAAGGAAAACCAGCGGGACAGCAAGCCCAACCTTGCGCGCCTGTCTCAGCGGCTGTGGTTTTTCCCTCGCAGCAACGGACACCCACAAGGCCTGTCCAGTCTGCCTGGGTATATTTCATGCAAGACAAGCTCTGGACGCGCCCGATTCTTACCCACACTGCAGCCAGATGCTGGATGCGGCATCGGGTGGATTTCGTGGCTAAGGCCATGGGAAGCTCAGCTGGACCACAGGACCCAGACACCACGGAGCCCCTCACTCCGACCCCGGAGCTCGAGAACATGGCTCTACACGACAGCACGCGCGTCGAATGGGGCGACAGCCCTGACCCGCTCGCTCCCATGGTGGACCTAACAGTCGAGTTCGACACCAGAGGCATGATGAATGAAGACGAGATCTCCATCTCAGCCTCGGGCGAATTTTCAGCGGAGGAACCAGAGCTCGAAATCGAGGATCCAGGAGAGGACCTCTCCAGAACCCCGATACCTGTGCTCCCTGAAACTGACTTCTCCATTCCTGCCCTGTTCGACCTGTGCCACAGAGCAACAGATGCGTTGCACATCCCCTGGCCGGAACCTCCACCTCGCCAACAGGTCACGAGGCTGGCAGGGAACTATTTTTATTCAAAACAGCAGGCAGCAACGAGGCAAAGGATGCCCGTGTTCCCGGACTTCCTCACGGAACTAACCCGAACCTGGTCTCAACCACGAGCGCCCATGCTCCTTCCTCTCTCATAGTTCCTCGACGTGGAAGGGATGGATGAGGTGGGAATAGCCAACACGCCTCAGATTGAGGACACACTGGCATCCCACCTAGCTCCCAAGTCATCTGGGACAAAACCGACTCTCCCCAGAAAAGCTTGTAGAGCCTTAGCGTCTCTTCTCGAGAAGTGCTACAGAACTCAAGGACTCGCGGCGCGCGCCATGAATGCGTCCGTGATTATGTAGGCTTACCTTGCGGGAAAACTCCAACAACTGCAGGTAACCTCGGATAAGAAAGCTGCTGCCGACTTACTGGATGAAGCCCGCAGAGCAACAGACTTCGTGCTCCGCATGATGGGGACAGCTGCTGTGACTCAGGGCAGAGGCATGGCGGAAGTGGTCATCGCGATCCGTCACCTGTGGATGACGCTGACGGATCTACCGGAAGGACAAAAGGTACATTTTCTCCACCACTCAATAATAATAATAATAATAATGAATTCAATATATAACGCACTTTTCATTAGTGAAAATCTCAAAGTGCTACACACATTGAATGCTACACACATTCATACACCGGTAGCGGCAGACTACCATGCAAGGTGCTTTCCAGTCCTACCGGGAGCAACTCGGGGTTAAGTGTCTTGCCCAAGGACACAACGACACATGGTGTGGGGAACCGGGATTCGAACCGCCAACCTTCCGATCGGGGGACGACTGCCATTACCACTACGCCACGGCCGCCCCCTCAATAGAGACGGAGGGGCTATTTGGTCTTGTTTCGATACCAATATCAACTACCTCATACATATACTGTGTACATTAACCCCATATGCTGCTTTGTCACTCTTTACAAATGTCAAATGCCAGAACCTTCATTTATTTTATAGATATACTTTTTATACTTTATACTTCGGGACAGTATTACACTCTATTTCATTTTTGGTGTTGGTGAAACTTTTTATACTTTTATACTACTATGGAAAACTACTATGAAAAAACTCAGGACAGTACTAAACTTTTATTATTTCATTTTATGCTTGTTTATTAATTGTTTAGTGTTTAAATGGTTACTATTGCACCGAGGGACTGAGAGAGAAACACAATTTCAATCCTGTGTATGTCCTGTACATATTGCAGTTCTGACAATAAAGTTGGCTTTGACTTTGACTTTGACTAGACTACAGCTGGCTATAGTGGTGACAGTAACAGCACCGAGCTGTGGCCGTGGCCTGAACGTAATGTGACAGACGTGAATGGCGTAACATCATTGTTACGCAATACGCATTATGTCCGGAAGATGTCTGTAAATTTCAGCTAAATCTCAGGCTTTGGTTATCCTGTGCGAATGCACAACATAAAAAGCAGATGTTGGAATAATGTATCACATGTGGTCCTAGGTAAAACTAAACTCGTGCAAATAGGGCTTTTGTCAAAGTAGATCTTTGTGCTACCAGAACAGATGGTGCTGTTGAGACAGTTTTTATTGCCCATTTTTTTAGGCCCATATCAGATCAGAAATTTTACTTTTATTTGAAGTTTAGAGTATATTAAAGCCCCCAAATGGCATTTAGTTCAGCATAAGAACAATAAACATAATATTCAAGAGGCTTTTGCATTTCCCGCTAAGCTTGGGCCTAAAATATCAAACGATTGGACCAAAAGTAAAGCTTGAGATTCACTCATTGTTCATTGAATAAATTGGGTTTTAGCTGCCAGACAACAAAAAGGCTGTTTGTATTTGAGGTGAAGGTGCAACACTGTCAATGTTCTTTAGAAACAAGATAGACTGGATCGAAACAAACAGGAACAAAGACTCTTAACTAATCAACACATTTTACAGAATAAAATAAAATGAGACAAAGTGACTAAAGACAGCCCAACAAGTACAACAAAACATAACTTGATTCAAGCTGTACTCAAATTAAAAACTTAAAGCAGTTTTCAGGTGGGATTTAAAAGACTGATTAGATGTGAAGAGGCTGGTTGTTCTAAAGTTTAGAGTCAGAGTCAGAGTCAGAGAGTCTTTATTGTCATTTGCACCGCATGTGGTACATGTGATGAAAACGAGATTATGTACACGGGGTCCCAGTTACATTTAGGGGCTGCCTCTGCAAAAACTGGATCCCTTTGTGCTTTAATTAAACTTTGGCCTCCCCAGAGATCAACTCGTTAAAGATTTCAAGGTACTTTTGAAAAGACAAAGCTTAAAAGTGTAATTTTTCTCTGCAAGAAGTTCTTGTGATTCTCAGGGTGTGGTTGACAATGGTTTGGCTTCATCATCAGCAGCAGCAGCACGCTGGTCGAGGTCAGTGTACCGCTGTAGTTTTTTAATAAAAATGTTTTCTACCATCTAAAAGTAATTTCCTGTTTGAAAATGAAGCATCTACATCCAAATCCACAGTTTTCAAGTGTTCATTTGTCCTGTGTGTTTCTGAGAGGCATGCTTCAGATCAGTTTCACAGAAGAAAAAAAACTTTTTATCAAACATGGAGTGTGTGACACAGAGATTCATTATTCTGTTAAAACTAGAGACATGTCGGATAAATTTGTTAAGTTTTGGTGTTTTAAGTGTGTACTTGATTTTTTTGGTTTGATGAAATTTAAAGATATTTTGCTTTCTTGCTCGTTTGTCTCTTTTGCTTTAAGCTCCGCACACGTGTTGTCAGCGCACCTGTTCTCATTCACTAATCGTCATCTAGGTATGTCGAGGTTCTTTAATTGTGCTGATTTTAAATTTCTGGATACAACCTGCCTGCAGTCAGGACTTACAGGCATTTTAAATTTTATTTCTTACCCTGTAGTACGACACAAAGAGCACATGTTCACATATTTTTTATTTTCTTGTCTGACCCGTACTTCGAGCAATTCAAGCGATATTTGCCAAAGTCTTTACACCACTTGTTTGTTTGTTTTTTAACATCATTTCTCAACTTAGAAGGCAAAATGAGCCTATTGTGGTGATGCAAAGTTGTTAAAATATCAGAATATCACATTTTTATATTGCAAAGCTTGAATTTGCAGCTTGACCCAAAATGTGTAGAAAGCTTTTGGACAAGTTTTAGTCTTGTAAAAAGAAGGTGGCGTGCACAGCAATGCTTCCTGGATACTGTGTTAATGTTAAATCAGTGTCGTTGTTTTTTTTAGATGTGATGATTATACAAATGTCTGTAAGGCACATTTGAAAGCAATTGAAATCCTGTGATTAAAACTCAGCACATTCCTCCAGAAGTCAAGTGCACGACAGTTACAAAGAAAGCATTGAATATTCAATATTTTTCAACTTTTATTGTGAAATCTGGAAGCCGACTAAAATACAAGCAGCAGCATGTTTTGTGAGGTTTTGGGTAGAACACAAATTTTAAATGGACTGCATTAAATGAATAACCCATCTATCCAACCGCTGGTTTTAAATGTCCCCACACTTCAGCTCGAGTAGATCTGTTGCACGGGGGTCTATCCAGCCTGAAACTCTGAACTGAGCGATACTCTCCGCTGGGCCATAGATAACATGCTGCAGCTATTGATCTCTGCTGGTATTTGAAGTTTCGGGGTGAGGGGTGCTCGATCAGGTTTCCAGACCCAACTGCTCAGAGTTTAGAGACCCATTATGTTCTTGAGCAAAGCAGGGATGGCGGGTGTCTGGAGAAACATCTAAACTCTTACAATTCAAACAAATCCACGAGCTTATACCAGCATGGAAGCCATAAGTGAACTGCAGCTTTTTCTACATGCATCAAAATATTCTTCAAATTATTATTTTAGAAAAATATTTCTTAACTTAATCTCTCTCATTTGTCATCTTAAAATGTACAATCCCATTTAATGAAAGTAGGATGATGTGTGAACTAAAGCAGAATGCAGTGATTTTGCTAATCCTATAAAAACATTTTTTTTTATTCTCAAAGGAACTTAATAAACATTAGATGCTGAAACAAATAAATGTTACTGCCATGGTTCTGCTCCAGGGGTGTCAAAGTCAAATACACAGAGGGCCAAAAAAACAAATTTGCTACAAGCCAAGGGCCGGACTGGTTCAATGTTTATTATAAGGAGGTGATATAAGATTTTTTTTTCTTCTTTCTGCACTCTTTTCATTCAATGTTTTCTTTTTGATTAATTTGTTTTATTTCATCTCTTTTAAATGAATGAATAAATGAATTAAATAAAATATTAAATAGCTTTACATCTGCTAAATTCTTGGCATAAACCAACACAGACATGTTCCTGATTTTAGTATTTTACATTGTTTTATAATGTAGCTGTTTATGTTTCGTTTTTTTAAATATAGTTTTCTTGTGATTTTTAATTAATATGCTTTTTTATGATTGTTTATATCAGCTCTCTGCTCCACACAGAGGGCTGTGGTAGCTCGGTGGTCTGTGGTTGTGTCAGGAAGGGCATCCGGCGTAAAAACAATTGCCAAGTCTTCATGCGACTAGTTTGCTTTGGTGACCCCTAATGCAGGGAGAAGCCGAAAGAAGAAGAAAAAACTTTTTTTATGATTGTTTACTGTTGGCTGCAAGTATCAAGCTGTGAAATCCTTCATTTACAGCTGATAGCTGTTGGTCATTAATTATGATGAAGTTTAGCAACTTCTCTGTGAACATTTGAGCTCCGTGGCTTCAGCGGTGTGTTTTTCTTGTTCAATCCGGGGCGGGCGCTCTGATTTCAGTCAGCCGCTCTCCGCCTGTCCCTCCTACGAGACGGTCAGACAGCGGGTCGGACTGGACGCAGCTGGCCACGGTCGGTCTCCCTGTTTCGGTTCAGCAAGAGTGGCGTCCCGCTGAAGCCCCGGAGCTCCAGTGTCCAACGTAAAACTAACTTGACCGCAGTTTAACATGGCGCTATGGCTCTGCAGACAGTGCACGTTGCTGTCTTGCAGTGTTTCGTGTAAAATACTTCCACATAGCCGACATGTTACGATGAAAAGTTGGCTAGCTGTTAGCTGCAGTGCTACTCACTCAGTCCGCATGCTGTAGCTGGCTGCAAACTATGGAATGGATTTCCTGAATGTGACATGAGGCGGGTCTTATTACTCTGGGTTCATAAGACACGACACCGGATCTGATCGGCCCCATCCCTACTACCGTTGCATTGTGGGGAATGTAGTGTTGGTGCGTGCAAAACACCAGCGGGCGACTGTGGCCAGCGGGCCGTTTCTAATAGTAATTAAATATCATCCAGGGGGCCATAAATAATTAATTTGCGGGCCGAATCTGGCCCGCGGGCCGGCACTTTGACATATGTGGCTTAGATGAACCCATGTGCAGGCAGACAACAGGAAACTCCAAGGTAAAAGTCAATTATTTAAGTTATTTTTTACAAAAAACCTGACGAGGCAGCTAAACTTATTTTTAGGAAGTAGATGAGGAGAGGACGTAACAGCCTTAACAGGACAATGAACCGACAGAGGAGGAACACAGAGACTTTACACGGAGGCTGACAAGACAAAATGATGAACACCTGGGAGTGATTGGGACTGGAGACAGGTGTGACCGGAGCTGAACAATAAGGAGGGGAAACACAAGGATTACAGAAAAGACAGGAAATAAAAACAGAAATTGTACAACTTTTTACAAAAGTGTTTTGAATTGGATGAGAGCAAAGCATCTCAAACAATGTGGTTCAACAAAAGGCTGTAAAAGTAAAATTATGAATCAGCTTGCAGAGATTTTGAACCCTTTACATCGGTTTGCAAAAGGACAGGAGCGCTAGATATATAAAAAATAACATTTTAAAGAGGCTGGATCTCTCAGAAGTAAAGCTGGGCAGAGGTTCATCAGTCTGTGCTTGTATCCCATAATCTACAGTTCATGATGTCATCAAAAGGTTTTAAGAATAAGAAAAGTCTCTGAGCTCATAGGACGAGGCTGAAGGTCGACATTGATGGTCGTGATCTTCGGGCCCTCAGGGACCCCTGCGTTAAAAACAGGTCTGGTTCTGTTCTGGGTTCAGGAACACTTCCATAGACCATTAACAAAGATCATCCACAAGTGCTGCTTAAAGCTCTATCAGACAAAGAAGAAGCCAGATGTGAACACCATCCAGAACCGCTGCCGTCTTCTCTGGACCGGAGCTCGTTTAAAATGGACTGAGGTGAAGTCCAGAACTGTTCTGTGGTCAGACGGATCAGAAGTCAAAAAGGTTTCTGGACCCAACATACTGAACAGGAGAAGGACTGCCCAGTCTTCCATCAGCACACAGTTCAAAGCCTGCCTCTCTGATGGTATGGGGGTGCATTGGTGCCTCTGACATAAACAGCTTACACATCTGGAAAGGCTCCACCAATTCAGAAATAATAGACAGGTCTTAGAACAATGTCTGCTCTCATCCAGCCAAAGAATTAAGGCTCATCGAACATGAATCCTCCGTCAGACAAAAACTCCAACGACCAGTCTCCTCAGAGGTTCATTGTTAAAGAAAAGGAGGTCCTTCACCGTGGTAACATGGTCCTATCACAAACTTTCTATATGTTTTGGTGCTATAAAAGTCACAATCGCTTCATTTTTGCCAATAAATTGTTCAGTTTTGTATTCAAAAATTGAATGTTTACTTGGTTTTATTTAATAATAATAAATTCAATTTATAATGCACTTTTCATTAATAAAAATCTCAAAGTGCTACAAAGTGTAACAAAGCAAAGATAAAAATAAAACAAGTGGTAAAATCAAATAAAATCAATAATAATATCGACTAAGATCAAAGATAAAATCATGTGGAAGTATTTGGAATAAAAGTTAAGTTTTTGAGTTTTCTCGTTTTATTTACATTTCTACGGTGGCCCTGCGGTGTAAATGAACAACATTTGAACAGATCGGAATTACATTAAGCCAAAGTGGAAGGGGCTGGAATCACATTTGAAAAAAACAGAATTACGTTTAAAAAATAAAAATAAATAAATAAACACAATAAAATAAAAATAAATAAAAATGGCATTACATTTGAACAAAACAGAATTACATTAAGCTAAAGTGGAAGTGGCTTGAATCACATTTGGGAAAATGTGGAATTACATTTGATAAAGTGGAATTAAATTAAGCCAAACAGTTTTTTTTAACAACATAGAACTACAGAACAATGTACAACCACCAACTGAACCTTGAAGTAACAAGATACAAATACAACCTCTCATGAAGGGTATGGGGTGCATGTACTATTTGTTCAATTGTTTTTTAATTGAGAATCCATTACAAATATATGTATTTTTTTAATTATTATTCATTTTCACAAGGGATTCAAAAAATAAAATGTATTTTACTGAACTTGTTTGCGGTTTGGCCTAATATAAATATTTTTTATTTTTATGTTGTTACACCTCAGGGCCACCTTACATTTCACACACCAACCAAACTTATAAAGCATTAGTGTTGTACAAACTACCATCATTTAGAAGAATCTTCAACTTGCGTTACTTCTCAAAAAGTATAAATTATTGTGAAACTGGTTGCTCTAACCTGAACTCTGCATCTCTGTCCTCTGCTGCGAAACCAGTCGCATTCAAGACATTGAGAACCATTTTTAAAAAGCAATGGCTAATTTGGACCGGGCTTCTCCACCACCATTATCACAGTGAGAGCCAGACACCCGTGCAGCGTGGCTGATTAGAGAAACTGCAGCGTTACACGAGAAATTGCTCATTTGGCAAATGCTCATGTTGTCTGATATCTAAATGCTCATTTTCATCGATGTGTTTCAGGGGATTTGGTTTTAATTTAAAGAGACGAAAGAAAACAAAAAAAGCAGACATATAGTGGGACACATAATCATTGATACAGCCATTCAGTGGGACAGTTGAGCTTCACATTCAACCTTGATGGACAAATCCCTCAAAACAAAATCACACCGGGGAAATAAGCAAGTGAGAGTTTAATGATGGAAACAACTTAATATGGCAGCAACAACGCGGAGACTCCTCCCCGACAGTGAGGTTCGCTGTTGTGCTCACCCGTAATGTCCATCTGGGATGGGCGAGCTCATTTAGCTCAAGAACGAAACCTTGCAGCCGTAATGATCACCAAACTGTGAAAACTGCACATGTGAGCTCCTTGGAGCCACAAACAAAGCAAAGACTGACTTTGAACTGCAACACAAGTAGCTAAAAACCACATGTGATTGTTAAAATATTAAATATGCAGATGTCAAAGTACTCAAACTTTATCAAGACTAGCCGTTTAAAGAAAGACAAAAGATTTGGTTCATTTGGGTTAACCTGACCCCGACATCTTCTACCTTTTCTTTTTTGTTGGCTACATTCCCTCACTTCTGAGTGAGATGAACTTGTTCAACACTAATTGAACCTCTGGAGATGATCGTGATCATGACTCCTGCAACACTTTGCTGAGGTGCAGTAATTGATCAAGTGAATGGCTGATCCTCCTTGTGGTGGTGTGTCTCCAAAAGTCTTCCCCTGGGAAACATCCTCCCCACCTCATGCCACTGGCCTTCCCGTAACGTTATATCCACACCAGAGAGGCTGGCCCCATTGATTTAGCACTTAGCTTCATAGTCCCATATGCACGGTTATGTTTTTGGGCTGGGGCCCAGAGTCCAGGCTTCAAACTTACCGATCAATGAGCCAAACTTTGGAAAGGAGAAGCAGTTCAGGAATAATCAATTAAACTTTATTTAGATGCAGTGACCCCTTTTCAACAGGGATCAATAGGGCGTCACAGAAATAAATTAACAATTATCCAAAATGCAATTTCTTACACTCAAATTATTCAAAACATGCAGTCAAATAAAAGTTGCGAACAGGATTGAAAAACAGTTCAGGTGGCACGAACATTCTTCAGCAACATGTTTAAAATAATCTGAACAAGCCTTTAAAAGGATGTGACACAATCTGCTGGTTTCCCTAACGCGTCATTTTATAATGTATGTCTTTGTTTTGTATAATCCCCTGAGATGACTTTTGTTGTAAACTGGGGCTGTGTGAAATAAAATAAACTGAATTAAGTCTTTAAAAGATGTACCGGTAGTTGTGTCTGCTTCTTGACCTGATAGTTTAAAATGAAGACGTACCGTATTTTCTGGAATATAGGTCGCACCTGAATATAGGTCGCACCTACGTCAAAATGTGGACCGTGTTTAGCTCTGCTGCAAATGTCTGCCACAGGAGCGCACAGCAAGGCTTTTAAGAAGATTAACACTTAAAAACAATTATTTGTTTGATAAAAATTATAGCAAATATGTGTCTGAGCTAAACTTTTCTTTAATAAATGAATAATTTTAGCAGGATAAACACCTAAAAAACTATATTTGTTAGCTGACATATTGTAAGAGTGTGTCTCAGTTTAATTTTTGTTAATAAATGATTATAAATCAGTTCATTTAATAAAAAGCCAATGGGTGTCATTGTTTTGGAAAATTTTATAATTATGTTATTAAAACAGGAAACCACTGAGCAGCTTTTTAGAATTTTAACAACATTCATCTAGAAATGCATTTAAACTTTAATGGCAGTAAAAATTGTATACCACAAATAATATATTTGGGGTTTGGATGCATTCAAAAATGTTTAAATTGTGTTTGTTCTGAACCGGCACACAAACATCTTTAGCTCTTTAACCAGGTAAATAGCAGAGTAACAATTACAAGAATATGTTTTTGAAGCCTAATTTTAGATTTATCTTTGAAAAACATGCATAAAACTTGTGCTGCAGCAGAATTTAACCAAAAGAACTCTCTCCACAAACAAGAGAGACCTAAGAACTCGATTTCTGTTTTGAGTTCTGAAGATGAAGATGAGATGTGAAGCTGGACGCAGGTGGTTTCCGTCAGGTGGCAGATGAGGTGGTTAAAATGCTCCAGAGAACTCAAACACTGGGGAAGAGTGATGGGAGAAAAGACTCCATCTAACTGGCAGACTGGCAGGTAATTAAAGAGCTATCCCGTAAAAGAACTGTTGAATGAAAGCTATAAAAACACAAGAAAATTGAAAATCTCACGGAGACACAGAGAACAGGACGCGGCATGAAGTGCACATGACGCCAGACTGTGGATGAAGACTGGAAGACTAAAAGGAGCTGAAGACTGGAGACAGGTGGATCGATGACGAAAAGGATCAACCAACTGATCAATGAGTACAAGGTGCAGTTGTGGGTACGGTAGTTACAACCAGTTATGAATCTTGGTGCTCCGTGGTAGACAGCATCCAGCATCTGCAAGCAGCTGGCAGGAGCATTCAGGTAAATAATGTCACCATAGTCAGTGGACAGAAGGAAAGTACAAGGTGTTTTCTGGCATTCAGCGTTAAGCAAGATCTATTTCTGAAAAAGAAACCCAGTTTTAATTTCAGTTTCTTTATCAGGTTTTTGATATGAGGTTTAATAGAGAGAGATCCATTGACCAAAATTCCCAAATATTTGTAAGAATCCACAAACTCAGTAGAACACCATGCGTGGATGAGAGAGGCACCAACTTTCTGTTTGAAAACAAAATCCCTTTGGTTTTATCAGCGTTTATCACCAGTTTAAGATGGAACAAATCTGACTGGATGATGTCAAATTCAGACTGTAGAAGCTGGAAAACCTTGGCAACTGTGTTAGCTCGGCAATAAACAACAGTGTCGTCGGCATAGACATGCAAGGAGGAGTCAGGAATGTTTTGACCTACATTATTTATATACATTGTAAAAAGAGTGGGACCTAAAACTGAGCCTTGTGGCACTCCATTGGTGGCCGTTAGGTAGCTAGATGATGTCACTTTATATCACTTTCACACAGTGGCGGACTTAGACATTTTGGGGCCCCAGGCAAACCTTTGTAAAGGGGCCCTCCCCGAAGTCAGCCTAAATGTACCATTAGGCCCTGCCCTGAAGGTCAAAGATTTTCATGTTCATAGTCTAATACTGGGAACTAGACAATAAAAACAACTGTTTTTTTTCCTCTACTTTAATAAGGTACAACTATCCTTTAAAGTCTTTTTGCAAAACATGTTTTATTATTATCTCGGGGTCTTGTTCACGAATGAGGGAAAACTGGAGCGTGAGATCGATAGGCGGATAGGTGCAGCGTCCGCAGTGAAGCGGGCGCTGTACCGGTCTGTCGTGGTGAAGAGAGAGCTGAGTCAGAAAGGCAAA
>JBBPBX010002688.1:47892-62352 GCA_038048925.1 Garcialebias charrua
AGCAGATCCTCCTCTGATTTTATCTTCAAATGGTGTCCCTATTGAGTTTGTTGATTCCTATAAATATCTGGGTATCCTGATCGATTCACATCTCTCTTTTAAACTCCACGTGGAAAACCTAGTGAAGAAACTGAAAGTTAAACTGGGTTTCTTTTTCAGAAACAGATCATGTCTAACACTGAATGTTAGGAAACGCCTTGTATCTGTGACTTTCCTTCCCTCCATTGATTACGGTGACATTCTCTACATGAATGCTCCTACAAGCACCCTGCGGATGTTGGATGTTGTCTATCATGGTGCACTAAGATTCATAACTGGCTGTGATTATCGTACCCACCACTGCACCCTGTATTCACTGGTTAACTGGACATCATTAACCTCACGCAGACTCTTCCACTGGTACATTTTCATCTTTAAATCACTTCTTGGTCTGCTGCCCTCATACATCTCCTCCTACATGTCTTTGCGTGAGTGCAGCTACAGCGTGCGCTCTCAGGACATGATTACCTGCAGTGTTCCGTCAGTGAGGACTGAACTTGGAAAAAGGGCCTTCTCCTACTCCGCTCCTGCTTCATGGAATATCTTACAAAAAGATCTGAAGCTCTCGACCTTGACTTCTCTAAATGGTTTTCAGAATCTGTTGGAATCCTGGCAAAAACCAATGCAGATTTGTTCCTGTCTTTGATTTTATACGTCTACCTTATGTTTTGCTCGTTTTTTGATACTTTGTTAAAAAAAAAAGTATTTCTTTCTTTTGTTTTTTCTCTTTTTTGTTTTCTATTGTTTATTGTTTATTGTTTAAGGAAATTCTACCATTGCTGTTCATCGTTCTTTAGTTTTAGCAGGTCGCTTTCGTAAATGAGCCCATGAGGTTCAATAAGATTTACCTGACTAAATAAAGGTTGAATGAATGAATGAATGACAGAGGCACTGGAATGTTTTTTAAATTTTTTTAATAATATTATAATACGGGAAATTTCCGGGAAAATAATAATTTGGGATGACGCCGGGAAAGAGGGGTAAAATCCGGTAGTTTCCAGGTTAAAACGGGAGACTTGACAGATATGAGAGTGCTTTGGTTGAAAAGCAAATGCATTGTGTCCACCCGACAACATCCGAACCAGCTGATGTGTCTGATCAAATTCTAATACAGTACATACATATACATATACATATATATATATATATATACATACATACATACATACATACATACATACATACATACATACATACATACATACATACATACATACATACATACATACATACATACATACATACATACATACATACATACATATACATGTACAGTATACATATGATGTTTCATAAGGATGATGTTCAGTGAAATAATTACTTTGTACTAGTAAACTGAGGTCTTTTCTAACAATTATTGCTTACATTTAAAATACTGTAGTGCACATATTAAAGCTTCAACTTATAGTAAAAATGTTGGTAAACCATTTATTTAAATAATATTTGCAGCTATATACGATAAGGTTTTTAATGGAGGGAATACTGTGAACTTTTTTTTTCCTCGCAGGCTTTTCAGCCCGGCCTCGTTCTGTATATAAATAAGCTTGTTTTTCATCCCATTATTTTCCCCCAAAGGATCCAGTCTTGGTTAATCAAACGATATTAGCCTTTATTGGAAATGACATTAGCAGGCGAGTGGTTTTCTGAGTCGAGTAATTTAGCATCTTCTTCCCACGTCGTCCAAAACCAGAAGGGGTAAAATTATATTATCATTGCCTTTTTAATTCATCTAATAATTTCTCATTTATTTAGGTGATGAGGTATATATGGTAACTCGCCTCACCACGTTAGTTATCTGCCTGAGATCTGAACAAAATACAGTACACTTTCGGAAGTTAAATATTCCAGAAGAGCTGGTTCAAGTTTTTTAAGATGTGTAAGCGCATGAGTTGTTTTTGATTGGTTTTTAATTTTGTCCAGTGGTCCAGACCTTAAAGACCAACTGAAGCCCTGTTAAGATGCCATTTTTAAGTGAAATCAGAACATTTCTGTTGTTGTTCTAACATTCGTGCACACGACAGCAGCAACAGCTTTCTGATGCGAAAACATTTTGAATCCAGGTCTTACTGGAAGTTTTAGGAAACTCCAGCAGCAACAGTGTGGAAGAAAAAGTAGTTCCCACCAACCATGTGTCATTAACACCACTGGTTGGTTCTCAAACTCTCTCTCAATGTGTTCAACATAATGGTACTTCTTCCAGTTATGTAATCGGTTATCTAGTCGGTGCCTTTGTCCCCAAACACAAGTGGATCTTCTCAAGGCACTCCAGCTTCCTCCCTCTGACCAAAAACCTGCCCATTAGGTTAATTGATGACTCTAAATTGTCCCCAGTGGGAGTTTAAATGGTTCTGTGCTGGTCTTGGGATCTGTCCTTGGTGTCCTCTCACCTAAAGACAACTGGAAATAGGCACCAGCTCTCTGAGGACATCATCACAGCAGATAGGACACACACCATGAAACATCCATCCATTATCTTTACCCATTTCTTCCTTTTTAGGTTGCAGGGGTCACTGGTGCCTATGTCCAGCAGTCATTGTGCCGAAGTGGGTGACATATGGACAGGTCGCAAGTCCATCACCAGGACACATAACTGTTAACAATGGTGTACCACAAGGCTCAGTCTTAGGACCCACCCTTTTCACAATCTACATACTTTGTAAGTGATCTAGGTCAGTTCATTCCTGGTGCATCATTACATTTCTCTGCTGACGATACAGTTGTTTATTGTCAAGCTAACACCGTTGCTAAGGTTTTCCATCTTGTGCTATCTGCTTTCGACATCATCCAGTCAGATTTGTTCAGTCTTAAACTTGTGCTAAACGCAGACAAAACCAAAGGGATGTTGATTTCAAACAGGAAGTTGGTCCCAGCAGTTCTGCCTTATTGAGTTTGCCAATTATTACAAATACTTGGGTATCTGAAGTATCAAAAGTATTTATACTATGATTTGAGAATCGATTCCAGAGCATGAAGTTCTGGTATTGGGGGTATCAATATTTAAGTAATGATCCGCACATCACTATGTGAAACGTACGTGTGTCCAATCCTGGTCCTTGTGGGCCACCATCCAGCTTGTTTTAGATGTTTTTCTGCTCCAGCACGCCTGATTTAAAGCAATGACCAGAATTCTGCACATGAAGAATCAGGTAAATAGTTGAACCAGGTGTGTTGGAGTAGGGCAACAAGTAAAACATGCAGAGTGGTGGTCCTCCAGGACAGGATTGGACACCCCTGGAACAGGTGTACTCCCACCACGTTTGCCGATCACAAACGCTGCTCTCCTCCCTTTAGCCTGTTCTTAAAAATGTTATCTCAAAGCACAATGTCTGTTCAGTGCCCTGAGATGACTTCTGTTGTCAAGTCAAGTCAAGTCAAATTTATTTATATAGCACAGTTAGGAACACACCCGGAAAAGGGTAGCGTGCCCTCTCCGGGTCGGGGAGGAGGTCCTGCCCCAAGTGGAGGAGTTTAAGTATCTCGGGATCTTGTTCACGAATGAGGGAAAACTGGAGCGTGAGATCGATAGGCGGATAGGTGCAGCGTCCGCAGTGAAGCGGGCGCTGTACCGGTCTGTCGTGGTGAAGAGAGAGCTGAGTCAAAAGGCAAAGCTCTCAATTTACCGATCGATCTACGTTCCCACCCTCATCTATGGTCATGAGCTTTGGGTTATGACCGAAAGAACAAGATCTCGGATACAAGCGGCTGAAATGAGTTTTCTCCGCAGGGTGGCTGGACTCTCCCTTAGAGATAGGGTGAGAAGCTCAGTCATCCGGGAGGGACTCGGAGTAGAGCCGCTGCTTCTCCACATCGAGAGGAGCCAGTTGAGGTGGCTCGGGCATCTGGTTAGGATGCCTCCTGGACGCCTCCCTGGTGAGGTGTTCCGGGCATGTCCCACCGGGAGGAGACCCAGAGGAAGACCCAGGATACGCTGGAGGGACTATGTTTCTCGGCTGGCCTGGGAACGCCTTGGGATTCCCCCAGAGGAGCTGCTCCAAGTGGCTGGGGAGAGGGAAGTCTGGGCCTCCCTACTTAGGCTGCTACCCCCGCGACCCGACCCCGGATAAGCGGAAGAAAATGGATGGATGGATGGATGGATAGCACAGTTAGAACAGATAAACTGTTATCAAGGTGCTTCACACACACACACAACATAAAAGAGGCTCAAAAATTTACAGAACAGTATCACACATCAATACAGTAGTAACAATTCTGATATTAACAGCAGTAAAGTATAATAAAAATGTATAAGAACAATATTAAAATGAAAACAGTAAAAATATATACACTACGTCAGCTCACACAGTATGAAACACCAGAGAGAACAGATGGGTTTTTAGCAGGGATTTGAACAAGTGAAGGGAGGAGGCCTGTCTAATGTTGAGGGGCAGGTTGTTCCAGAGTTTGGGGCCGGTGACTGAAAACGCCCGATCTCCTCGGAGCTTCAGATGTGTTTTTGGAACCACCAAGAGCATCTGATCAGATGATCTCAGGGCCCGCGGTGGAACATATGGTTCCAGCAGCTCAGAGAGGTAGAGGGGAGCGAGGCCATTCAGGCATTTGTAGGTCAACAACAGGATTTTAAAGTCGACTCTAGTTCGCACGGGGAGCCAGTGCAGTGAGGAGAGAACAGGTGTAATGTGCTCAAACTTACGTGTACCGGTTAAAAGCCGAGCTGCTGCATTCTGCACGAGCTGGAGGCGTGAGAAGGAGGCCTGACTGATCCCAGCGTACAGTGCATTACAATAATCCAGGCGGGTTGTGATGAATGCATGGATTAGTGTCTCGAGATCAGGTCTGGACAGCACCGGCTTGAGCTTAGCAACCTGCCGCAGTTGGAAGAAACTCTTCTGGAGAACGGAGCTGAGGTTGTGACTTGGCACTATGTAAATAAACTGAACTGAACTGAATTGTCTCTGCATCTGCTCGAAACATGAGGGGGAAAGAACGGTTCAGTTCTCATAGCCCATTAAAGAGTCGATCAGAAGGTCATTTATCATTTGGGCTGCAGCTGTAATCTTGCTGAAATCAGCTGCTCTCACATATCGTGTGACAATATCCCCACTCTCAGGTCCTAAAAGCTCTCATTCACCAAACTAAGATAAAACAGCTGACATGGCACCTAAAATGATAGGTTAAACTTTATATAGGCTCCTTACGACGAGCCGGTCTGAGAAGCCCAGTCCTCACCTCGTTCTACAGGTGTGCAGTGGAGAGCGTCCTGTGCTCCAGCATCAACGTGTGGCATGGAGGCTGCACAGTTGCAGAGAGAAAAGCTCTGCAGAGAGTGGTGAAGGCTGCACAGAAGTCTGTGGGAGTCAGTCTCCCCACCATCACAGACATTTACACCTCCAGATGCAGAAAAAGAGCCACCTGCATCATGAAAGACCTCACTCACCCAGCACACTCACTCTTTGCACCACTCCCCTCGGGACGGAGGTTGAGGAGCATCAAATGTAGAACCACTAGACTGAGAAACAGCTTCTACCCTGAGGCTGTCAGACTCATGAATAAATAAATAATAAGAATAAACACTGCAAAATGTCACATCATACTGATACTGTACTGATCTGTTTCTTGTTGCTGCGTTCATCTGTGACCATCTGCTCATGTTCGTGCTGCTGTTTATAATGATGTTTTTCTACTACATTAGGGCTTAGTGTATTACTAGCTGATGTGATGTCTCTCTTAGTTAATCCTAGATGTTATTATTGTATTTCTCTTGCATTTGTTGTTGGATGTAACTGGGACCCTGTGTACATAATCTCGTTTTCAACACATGTACTACATGCGGTGCAAATGACAATAAATTCTCTCTGACTCTGACTCTGACTCTGACTCTTACGATTCCCCAAATATTTTGTAAATTTCTATTTGATTAAAAAGTAAATGTCTGATTTGTAGATTTTAAGTTTTAAATTACACAAATATGTGAAAATCAGTTGCTGAATATGGCTCTGCTGCACCCGCTTCGGATGTTATCAACCATAAAATGGCCCTTATCAATTATTATCATCCCCATACGTAGCGGTCAGAATGCCCCCACTGTATCTACTAGGAGGTTTAAAGGTACGTTGTCACCGTTACAAGCGATGACAGCAGGCTCCTTCTTTAGCTACGTGTTAAAGTTTCGAGTAAAGCCTCTTGCGTTAGGTTCAGGGTCTTGGTTAGGTTTAGGCACAGGGGTGTAGCCGGACGGGTGTGGTTAAAAATAGATAACTGAAGTTTCAAACACTTATTTTAATAAAGATGATATTGATTAAAATGATTATACCTAAAAAGTTACCTTTAAAGGCATGCAGGCCCGTTTGCAAAGGAGGCTTGGGGACAATTTCACACAGTGACACAGATGAAATTGCACAGTTGTGGTTTTAATTTAAAAATGCAGAGTTAAAAACACTTTAAAAGACAGTTATGGCTGCATTCAATAAAAGTGCAATTCAGTGCAATATTCTAAAAACAGGAAAACCTCACACACAAATCATACACCAGAGTTAATTTCACCGCCTGGGAGATGCTCGATCAGTCAAGCAGCAGCAGTCCAGAGTCCGCCCCGCCGCACCGGAAGAGACGCCACTCAAGCCGACACCTGAACGATTAGTCCCGATCTGAGCATCAGTCGGCCCAGATCAGCCCCACAGGACGCGTGGCGCAACCCGCCCCACGCCGTCCAGAACAGCGGGCACCAGACCAGCAACAGAATCAGTCGGCAGTCGATGGACAATCCAGATGGAGGGCGGAAACCAGTCGGGACAATCAAGACAGCAGGCACCCGAACAGCCAAGGACAAACAGCAGCGGCACAGAGTCCCACCTCAACAGGAGAGGAAAACAGGAAGCTTGTACATGTGGTGGCGAGAACAGTAGATCATAGCGACCTTAAGCGCACATTAACGCTAGCACGACACAGCCAGCAAACGCCGCCAGAAGGCGGATGACGTGTAGTCAACCACTGAGAGCTGGCCCTTTTTATACAGGAAGCCAGCCCCAGACCCACCAATCACATCTCTGCACTCGTGTGGTGCGTTCAATGCCCGCAGGACATCCTGCCACAGGGGTAAGGGGGTGAGGTTTAGGATTGGTCCTCTGGGTCAGGTTTAAGGTTAGGTTGAGGAAAACGGTTACATAAGCTGAAGAAAACAAAAACACAACACTTCCGGGTTTACGGAAACACGCTGCCTACTCACAGCGATAATAACGCTGATATCGTTCTGTTAAACATGCTAGTGGGTAGATTGTGACCTATTATCTGCTACAAATGTGGCTGATAACAGTTGATAACGCCCATTGTTTGGACTGACAACATCCGAACCCGCTGTCTGGTTTATGTTAAACAATAACGTGCTCTAACACAGATATGTATAATAAAGTCTAACATAACAAATTTCTCCTGAGTGAAATAAAATATGCAGACACTTTTACAGCTCAACACGTTGTTTTAAACTGCTCAATAAATGCCCAGTATATCATTTTATTTACAAATCTGCAATGATTCCTTACCGTCATAAATTACATTATCCCCCCGTTAAGAACTAAAACACAAACGGTTTAATATAAAACAGGTTGTGGCAGAGTGAGAGCAGCATTTCTGAACCCGGGCTGTTTAGGAGTCCTCGTAACGATTCGGGCGCTCCAAGCCAGGAGAAAATTGTGTGCCATTGCAACAAATGAATACCACCGTGTCTTGGAGGCAAATGAAAACCCTTCGCTGTGAGTGGATTTGAGCAGCCAGGAGTCATCTGCAGCTCTCCCTGGTGTCACCTCCCACCTATTAGTCTCTATAAAGGATGATGAATTACAGACAGAGGTGGAGGAGAGCCTCAGCACCGATGCTGAAGTCATAAGAATGATAAAGTGAAGAGTGTGAGCGCTTTAATGGGCCGAGCACGCCGAGGCAACGGGGCGGAGGGATGAGCATAAACATTTTAAAAGTGGGGGGGGTTCCACGTTCTTCCATTTCTGGAGGCCAGTACAAACATCCAGGAGAATTTACTCCTCTCAGGGTTTAACAATTGTGCTATTCTTTGTCTGCATTGAAAAACGGGTCGGAAAGCAAACACAGCTCATCAATGAAACAAACCGTCTTTAAATGAGACGTTTGTGTCAAATATTTCCGAAGGTGAATCATCTCATCTGAAGTTGATGTGGGTACGATTAGTGAGAGCTGTCAGGGAGTAACTGAAGAGGACTACCGCATACGTGAGAGAACAGCACTTCTGCAGCCCGGACCCAAGATGGCCGACAATCAGCCGCACCTGTACACCCTCCCATTGATGAGGATCCTCCACTACGTAAAGCTACAGACGCGCTCGACTCTCCTCTGGAGCTTTAACTAGTGATTCATGGTAGTTATTGCTTCTAGCTCTTTAGTGTCCTTGTGAAAGGACTAATATACAGTACTAACACTAATACTAATACTACTAATATCTCTCATTTCTTGTGTCCAGCTGTGTCTTCAAGTGCCTCTGAGTGCTGGCTTTCTTGGATCCCAGCACCTCTGTGTGTTCACTGCCCTCTATCCACTGGCCTGCCAAACCTGTTTCCTCCTGGAGCCTTGTGGAATCACATCCAAGACCTGGACCCCCCCCCCCATTCAGCCTGTAAGATAAGAAAAACCTTGTTTAAATCCTCAGCCTCTAATGCCTGGTCCCCACTGCCCAACTCGAAACGCGCCTGCCGTCCCCTTTTGGCCGCTTGTCACGGTCCCACTGGCCACTGAAGACCGTCTGATGACGCGCACTAGGGGGTGGCAGAGGGAGGGGTCTCTAGCTCGTTTTCCGGGTTCAGTTGTTGTGTTAACTGCACCTCCGACGGTCTTTGATGAGATTAAAACGTTTTTTTAATGTTTGGGGTGATCTACACTGGAGAGAACAGCAGCCTGTCAGCAGCAACTGTAAAAATGTCACGTTTCTTACCGGAGTTTGGTTCCAATTCATGGAGGCTCGATCCGGTAAGTTTAAAAAGTCCAAAAAAAGTCCCGTTGTGGTTGTGTAATCAGATAGCAGAGGCTCTCCCGACTGTTTGCTGGACGCGTCGAGCCACCAGAGATCGAATTTTCTGGCGTTGGCAGTTCGACGCCTAGGTTGATTTGGACGCGCGCGTGCGTGGAAAAGGAACTGCAGGCTGCCGCCGCGCCGCTTTGATCACTCGAATCGCGCCGCTTCCCGGTTCGCCGTGACTCCACGCGTCTCCTCATAGACTTTGAATGTAAACCGGCCGCTTCAGCCGCCCGACACCGGGGCAGTGGGTACCAGGCATAAGTGGTACTCACCTGATTTATATCCTTGCCCCTCAGGACTCCAGCAGATCACCACTGGACATTTAATATCAATCTGTGAAAATAAAACTCTGTTAACTTTTCAACAGTTTTCATACTATCTGGGTTCCTGGAGTTCTGACAGGCACATTACACGCTCATCTGCAAACTGTTATACCACAATACAGCAATCTATAGCAAACAAAGACCTTGTATAGCCTTTAACCTTGATTTGTGACCTTGAGCTTGGAGCTGGAGTGATGAAAAAGTTGCACAGCATGTGACACAAACGTGTGTCACGTTTCATTAAATGTTTACGAGCGGATCAGAAAACCCAACATCCCGGTACATTTGAAACCCAACAGGCCCCTCAGACAGAGGCTGGTCCACCCTGAGGACAAAACACCCAGACACAAACAGTGGTGTGGTGTGTGCAGGTCAGCGCGGTGAGGAGTGTCCAGACCGAACCCAAACAGCTTCTTCACAGACACATGGCTCAACACAGGAGAGACAGCTCCTCAGGACAAGACTCAGCGGTTCACCTACTCCTCAAGGATAAGATCACTCAACTGAGGACCAGAATGTTCACATTTTGGACTGAGAAAACAGATGTTTTGAGGTGAAGGAAGACATCCAAGTAAAAAAACATATTTAAACAGAGGAGGTCTCAGATTTCAGCTTTTAAAATAACTATAATGACCCTGGTCTCTGGAGACTGTATTGAAAACACCTTTAGGCCTGACTGATTGATGCCCAGTCAGTTTCACATCAATCAGGAATTTAATTCATGTGTCCAGAGTGGGTCATCTGTGAGTCGGACTGACAAAAACCCTAACGAACCTCTGTTATGAGGAGCGAGAGGGAAATCTGCATGTGAATCTAGCTTCCATAACACCTCAGCTTTATAAGTCAACCCCCACACTTCCTGTTCCTTGAACTGAGAAAGCTCCTCGGATGAGAAGCGAAATGTCTTGTTTTTGTCTTTAACCTTTTTTTTGGAGCAGATCAAAAGTTATGGCACAGACAAGCAGACTTTGAACTTTGATCTTGATTTGTGACCTTGATCTGGAAGCTGGAGGCAAGAAAAGGTTGTGCAACTCTAATGTCTGTATATGAAGTTTTTTTTTATTTATCTTGAGCGGATCAGAATTTATGGGGAGGAGACGAGAAAACATTTACAAATGGACGGCAACCATGATATGCTCGAATAAAAACTAATTTGATTCATCTAAGGCCTGTTCTTGGACTTGGTGAGAAGAAGGTTCAGTCATAACAGCCTCACATACGAGTCAATTTTATTCTGTTTCTAATTATATTTCAAAGTGTGTGGTAAAATACAAGATGAATTTAATTTGAGGTTTGGATCTTAATGGTCAAACCTTGTGCTGTAAACTTGAGATAACGTTTTGTCTGGACACTCATGCTGTTTATCTGATGTGACCGACACGAAGGTCATGCATGTGACACATGTTCTCTGGAAACACATCAGTGTCAGACGGGAGGAAGCTTACAGGATATAACGATCAAGCTCAGAGATGATGACAAAGCTGCATGTACCCATAATTACTGTTTTTTATTATGAAACTAATGTGGTGTTTTGGAAAATCAGGCTCTTCTTCCTTAAGAACTGCAACTGCGTCCTCTTGAATGTTTGACCTACTAAACCTGAGAAGTTGAAGGACCTTTCCCCCCAAAATAAAACAAGTCTCGAGTCATTCTCTGCAGTCACACAAGTCGACATATAAATAAATTATCATTAAATCTAGAAAAAACTAATTACATGATATTCAGTAATAAAAAGAAAACTGTTGATGTTCCACTCAAAATTGAGGATGTTGAGATTTGTAGAGTGAATGAGGTGAAGTTTTTGGGTGTTATCATTGATGACAAACTGACATGGAAACAACACATAAATTCTGTAAGAATAAAAATAGCTAAATCGATTGCAGTACTGTACAAAGTCAGAGACCTATTGAATGATAAAGCTCTGTATTTGTTGTATAACACAATCATTGTTCCACACTTAATCTATTGTATTGATGTTTGGGGGAATGCGTGTAAAACAATCACAAAGCCTATTTTTGTATTACAGAAAAGAGCTGTAAGAATTATCACTAGAAAACATTACCGTCATCCATCAAGTACATTATTTTATCAACTGAAGTTATTGAAGTTCCATGATTTGGTAGACTATAATATTTTATCAGTTATGTATAGAGCTCAAAATAATGCATTACCTTTAAATATCCAAATGCACTTTGTTAAAAGACAAAGTTGTTATAATCTTAAGGGGACAGAGTTGTTTGTAAAACCACAATTCAGAACTAGTTTGAAGGGACGTTCTACCTCAATCCAGGGAATTAGATTATGGAATGGCTTGGAGAATGAAGTTAAAAATGCCAAGTCAATGTTTACATTTAAAAAATGATCAAAACAAATGTGTTAAAAAAATATATATGAAATAGCGTAATGTGTATTGTATTAGTTAGAAAATTAGAAAGAGTTAGTCATTTTGTACTGTTGGTTGAAGATTATTATTGTTTAATCTGATTGTTGGAAAAAGTTGGTTGAAGATTATTATTGTTTACATGGTTGATTATTGTTGTTTAATCTGATTGTTGGAAGTAAGGGGCAGATATAATAAGATTCTTCTTTCTGCTACCTTTCATTTTTTTATATGTTGTACACTATCATTTATGAGATTGTCTTGTATTGTTTCTTTTGTAAAAAATGAACAAATTTAATAAACATAAACATAATAAACATAAACATATCTAAGACAAAAAAATAAATGTTCTCAAATGGAATTGAACAGGAAATGCAAGTAAACCTAAATGTTTTTGGTGCAAGATGTTCAAGTGGGGAGGAGTGACACTGTAGAGAAGAACAGAGGAGGTTCTTTCTTTTGTTTTTTTACTCAGGTGGTGCAGAGAGACGGATCCTGACGAGTGGAGGAGCATTTTATCCAACAGGTGCAGTCGTGGAGCCAGGGGGTGGCCAGTGGTGACACTGGCCCCCCCCCATACATTAATCTATGGCCACCACAGTAATTTGAGCAATATAAAAACTAGATAGCATAGTTTCATAAAATGACCAAGATGGCCAATTTACACATGTAGATATGATGGTGGCCATCTTGGATTTTGACAGTTTTTCTTACGCCTGCAGCCACGCACCAAAATGGAAGTCGGTGCCTCGCTTGTTTTTCAAGTTATCATGCTCACAAAACGGATGGACATTTATGGTGGCAGCCATGTTGGATTTGACTTAAAAGTATTGTGACATGACGCTAAAACATAGACATCTTTAGTAAGAGGAGCTACTCAGCTTTGATTTTTTTGTACACAGATGCTTCGAGTAATTAATATATAAAAGTATTTTTTAATAAAATAGTTTTAATGACGTAACTCTGCAGTGCGTCACAGTTTTCGGGTGGAGAAAGGAGGGGTCAAACGCAGACGCATTTTTATGACGCAATGTAAAGAACGCACATTGTAAATAACTGGCAGAGAATATAGAAACCGAGGAATTAAGCAATTTAAGTGAAGATTTGAGCGATTTGTCTTCAGTTTGGGAAGCAGAAGTTAGTTCGAGTGATGAACAAGAAACAGCTGGTTATAATGTAGGTCTGCAGCCGTATTTATTTGAGCCTTACCGTTCAGCAAGCGAGGGGTCCATTCTTGACAAAGTATTTCATCTTTTGTGAAAGTGAAAAGGCTCACTTGTTCACTGGCGATGTTAGAACACCCAAATGTGACACAACGTACCGGCATTTTTCAAGTTACCGTATACAAAAAAAAAGGCGATCTTGAAGACAATTACACTGTGTTCTAATAGCAGCCGCAGACTGAACGTCATGTCCCTACGTCACATGACGTTGCATGCAGAAGTACCTGAATTTCCCGTGACGAAACACGGCGCCAAGTTTAAATCACTTTTGAACCAAATTTTCATTGATTTATCATTTTGCTTGTAAAAACAAACATACCGGTAGTTGAATGATACAACATATATATGTTGTGCCACTTTATGCATAGTTCCAACATCATGTCACACCACCTTTAACATTCCAATTTTCAAAAGGAACCTTTCTTACACCTAGATTTAACCACATGGTTAAATGAAAGTCAGTATCTCACTTGTTTTTATCGCGCGGGGAAAACAAACTGTGTCAGCACTCTGTTGCAATATTCAGTGCAGCAGTTTGTTACATTTGAAGCATAATTTTTTTTTTTTTTTCAAAAATCTTTTTATTGTTTTGTTTTGTTTTTGTTTTTTTTTTCAAAAAAAAAGACATACAGACAAATAACTCACAAATGCACAAAACATTAGACCAAACCCAACGAAAACACAAAAAACAACTAAAAAAAACATTCAAGGTAACAAATATTATTCAATTACCGTGAGACAAAACTACAACAAAAATACATTCAATTTGTTATCCCAGAAATAGATGGCAAGATTTTGTCGATGAGATTTAATCATTGTCCCCATGTTAAACGTAAAGTGAAGCCCTTGTTCTCCTTAGGGCTAGACATCCAGTCCTTAGTGATTCAGTTTCATACAATTTTCAATCAATACATTTGAACTTAATATAAAGTTAACACACTCAATGCTACTATACCAAAGAAAGCATAGACTAGCTTAATTTTACCATCAGTCATTCCTCATAAGTATTCGTATTTTCCAAAAAAATCAAAAATTTATCCCATATTTTTTTAAACACATCATATTTACCCTTAATCATAAATGTAAGTTTCTCCAAGGCAAGAGAGCTTGATAATGTAGACATCCAAGTATTTATTTGAGGCCTAACTACAGATTTCCAGGCTCTGGCTATACTATATTTGGCCTGGACCAGACAATACATTATGGATTTTTGATCACTCTTATTTAATTGGATTTGAGTAGAGAAGATTCCTAGGATACACAACCTTGGACACGGATCAATTTTAGTACCGATAATGAGTGAAATTTTGTCCAAAACCTCCTTCCAGAATTTCTGAATCTCTGGACATTCCCAAAGACAATGAGTCAAAGTGCCTTTGTCCCCACATTTGGCACATGTGTCAGGATTGTTGGGATTAAATTTATTTAGTAGTGTTGGAGAAATATATGTTCTCATCAGCCATTTGTATTGGATTAATTTAAATTGAGTATTAATAGATT
>JBBPBX010002688.1:76387-88467 GCA_038048925.1 Garcialebias charrua
AAAGAAGAGTTTTATTGAAATTGAAATAAATTTGCAAAAGAGACTTGCTTGCTTTTTCATCAAAACCAATGGATTAATTTGTGATTGTTGTGGCTTAAAGGTTTTTGGATGCTTTATTAAAAAAAGTTAAACTGTTAGCATGCCAGTGCCTGATTTTGCATTAAAATGCAAATAGAGCTGTCTCAATATATTTTCCACTGTAGGTGTGGGGCTTCACAGTGGTAAATCATTTGCAGGCTGTTTTATAAGAATACAAAGTGCAGGTGTGGCAATTCTGTTTGTTAATTAGTGGTTCTAAAATAACTTTAGGTGTAAGTGGGTGCATGCACGGCCTATTCTAGTGTTGGCCCTGCAACGACATGTCTGTTTCACACTCACTGACTGCAGGAAACAGTTTCCCACCTGTCCCCTATTTTAATTAGGTTCATATCAGTTAGGTTTGCTCTTAAAATAATTTACAATAAATTGCTTTAAAATATTGATTCTTATTCCACAAATATTTTCACATAGGATGATCATAGTTGAAGTTATTTGGATCCCCCCCCCCAAAAAAAATGCATTACAATATCATCTAAAATGATCAGATTCTGGACTAAAAGCAGGGGAAAATGCTGCCAGGGTTTAACTTCAGAAAGCTTAATCATCCATTGACTAAGACTGTGTATAATAATCGCGTACTAGTTTATTTTTGTTTTTATCAGATCAGGCCTAAATGGAATAAAAATCATGTTTTTCAATGGGACCTCAGTCAAAACAATCATGTCACATTGCATCCAACTTTAAAGTATTTCAAATGCAACAAATGTCACAATTCTGCAATAAAATAGGCATAACGCCCAATGGAGTGTTTTTATTGTATTTATTTATTTCAGATTCTCCCCTCTGCAGGGGATACCTCGACTTTAAATGTATTTCGTACCAGATGCTCTGCCTGCCCTTCCAGGCTCCAATGATCAGTTTAGGGAGGACAAGACCACAGCACTGACCATTGAGCCACCCAGTGGGGATTGTATCCTCTTTTGGGGGTTGCTCAAACTCTCCTAAATTTTAACTCAGCACCCCTGAAAAATAAAGAAACAATCATTAGGATTTGGTAAGGAAGCTTATTTCTTAAATCTTAGATTCACCAAAATACTGAATAAATTTTGAGATAAATATGGAGCAAATGATGAAGCTCTTACACGGGCCAGTAAAAAAAAAAAGAGTTTTTAATTTGTTTGCACAAGTTGGATTGTCAACGCCACCTGTCATTCAGTCCAGTAAACTTGTTAGCAAATGACCAATCCACAATCACCATTTGTCCCTAAGTGAACACCTTTTACCTGCAGGAGCTCCAATCTTTTGTTCTCCAACAATTTGTCAGAGTTTTGCTTTATGAACACTTTGAGGTCAGAGGGATTTCATGAAAACTAATTGGACAAAATGGTTAAACGTTGTCAGTAGAAAACATGAAATTCAGACATGCATTATCCTGAGTGTTTAGAGAGTGGAATACAGTTTATTCCTTTTTCAAAACCTAAACAGAGTCTGGAAAAATGTCATAGTTACAACAGTGATAAACCAGAAGTACCACGTGTTTGTCTGTATGAAGGTAACTGCAAGTACATTTTCAATTTTCTGCCATAATTACACTGTATGTTTAATAGTTAAATTAAAGGTTAATGCTTAAGCTTAGTTGTGTCTTGTTTTGTGTGATTTAGATATATGTTGCAACTTCTGTTTGCCTAAGTTTAGTCTTTGTTTGCTATGATCCTTTATAAGTCCTATTTGTGAACAAGCACCTCGTTTATGTTTATACCACCCTGAATACGCCCAATCTTGTCTTATCTCAGAAGTTAAGTAGGGTCAGGCCTGGTTAGTCCCATAAGCTTTTGTGCTTATCTCAAACTACACCAGTGGTGTGTTGTTCAAGCCAAGACAAATTGTCAGTAATGGTGGCTAAGTGGGGCTAAGCACCCCTAAAGGTCAGATCCTAGAATTGCTCCTGGAGTCACTACAGCCCGAACAAAAACGAATGTAATTTTTCATTTCACTGCACTTGCCTGAATAATTGTGGTGTCTGACCCAAAAAGTATATATACTGTATATATATAGTTTTTATTATTCTCAGAAAAAATCTATTATTTATGATAAAAGCTCTTCAACAACAGGATGATGGAATTTTACCTCATGTAGAAGCACAAGAACATAATTAAGAACAAGTTAGGGGCATTTAAATTGCACAGTATTTGCATCATAATTGTCCTCTGGAGATTAAAATGTTAAATATATTATTGCTCTAATAACTATGTTTTATTATCAAACCTTCAAGCACCCACAGTTTCCTACAAATTCCCTCTCATTTCTTTGAAGTTGTCTGACTGACTGACCCAAAGTGTCATCATAAATCCTCCTCCAAAGCTGGTGCAGTCCATTTATTTTTTCTCTCTGTATGATGAATCAGTTCCTTGTGTGAGAGACTTGGGAGAAGGCCAGAATATCTGTCCCATACTTTTTCCTCTCGACTGGCTGAGTAGTCAGTGACCCGTCTCGCGCAGAACACAATCTGACGCTTACTGAGCTGGCTGCAGGCTGAAGATGGCCTGAAATCAATGGATCCACATTTAGATTATAATCAGCAGCAGACTGGTAATTTATTCCAGAAGCCTAACGTGAATAATATTCCTATTATATAAATAAATAAGGCTTTGTAAGAAATCTATAGAATTGCTCAACAAAGATGACTCCTGAGGGACCACATAGGAAAGTAGAAAACAAAAATATAATAATAATGATAATAATAATAATAACAATAATAACAATAATAAAATCAGTCCTCCATTTTTGCAAAACTTTATTTACAGAGATATTCTTGTTATTTTTAAGTTTCTGTGTAACACAGTTTATGACTTAAACATGTCATTTTTACATTCAGTTTTGATGACCTGCTTCTGGGGACAGCCTATGTTGGAGCAGAGTGATTTGCATTAAATCGGAACAAAAAAGTTATGTTGAGAGAAGGTATGTATTAAACTTATTGAATACTGTAACATATGCTGTGTACACAACTTTGGGTGGGAGTGGTGGCGCAGAGGTTAAGAAGGTGCACTTGTGATCAGAAGATCGCCGGTTCAAGCCCCGGTACTGACAACATAATAAAAAAATTAAAAAATGTGGGTGGGATAAGTGAAGCGGTTACACCTGTCTCCATCCTCATCTGCCCCAATCTGGGCCCTTGAGCAAGGCCCTTAACCCACACCATCTGCTCCCCCAGGAACCCTAGATATCAGCTCTCTGCTCCACACAGAGGGCTGTGGTAGCTCGGTGGTCTGTGGTTGTGTCAGGAAGGGCATCCGGCGTAAAAACAATTGCCAAGTCTTAGTGCAACTAGTTTACTGTGGCGACCCCTGATGAAGGGAGAAGCCGAAAGAAGAAAAAAATGTTATGTAAACAACTTCTTGTACTTTGTATAACTCCGCCCCCCTCCCCACATATTAGTCATAAAACAAATGTGTGCTTTTGTTTTGCCTCATTTATGATATTGTACTGACCCATTCTTCTTACCCCCCAACCATTGCATTACATCCCTAACGTTAACCTAAATACAAGGCATCCTCATGACTAAATTCTATTCCAAAAATGCTATTCCACCATATTAGAACCAAATGAAAAGATAGGTGTGTATACCAGATAATGTTCTAAATAGATAACATAATAATTATGCTAAATACAGAAAAAAATTAATACATGTATACAAAGCATCTTGCTGACTTTACTTTAGCATTTATTGATATTTCCTCTCTAGGCTTGTTGTTTTGGAATTAGTCTGAATGAACGGATAGTTGCAGTTGACTTGAAGTAGGAAACATTCAGCAGCTTCAGGGAACACAAACATATAGCAACATGAAAATTATAACAGTGACAGACTGACAAGGTGACGTCACCTGATTTTCCAGACTGAAATAACTTTTACCAATCTCTAATGTCAATTCACAGAAATCTACCTGGTAAAAACTGAGCAATCTCTTTAAGGCCACAGAAGTTTGACAAAATAAGACATCTTTGCTTTTGAATTTTTTATTTATTTATGTTTTAATAACCTGTTCCAAATGTGCTTTATAGGACTTGTAAATTATTTTATTATCTGACAGTTCTAATAAATACACAATAATTTCAAACGTGTGTGTGTATATATATATATATATATATATATATATATACAGGTAGTCCCCGACTTACGAGCGAGTTCCGTTACAACGAGGTGCTCGTAACACGGAAATCTCGTAATTTGGAACGGCCGCCACGTGTCTCGTAAGTCCGGAATTTCGCTCGTAAGTTGGAACGGTTTTGCTAGCGCGACTACAAACACTCGTTTTTCATCGAAAAACTGCTTATGAGTGCATAAAAATGATCGGAAACGTGTGTCCACATGTTTAGCTAACGAACTGTGGTGAAAAAACACAGAAAAACTCAGTATTTTTTGCGTTTTTTCCAAAAATTCGCCAGCTCGTAAGTCCGGAACCTCGTAAGTTAGAGCGCTCGTAAGTCGGGGACTACCTGTATATATATATATATATATATATATATATATATATATATATATATATATATATATACTGTTATATATATGTTTTAATTCAGTGCATAAATATGTAATTTCTAATTGTATGATGTTACTTATTCAGTGTTGCAGGATAAACTACAAAACATGTATCTTCCTAAAGGAAATGCCAAAATGTCAAGCGTGAAGTAGGACTTATGTTAATATTAACACCCCCCCCCCCCTTCCAGGCACTGTAAATAAAAGCATAGCAACAATATTTGAATGACTAATGAGCATTTATTATTTTTTATCCCTAACACAAACCAGAGAATCAGCCAATAAACAAGACAATTAATTATCCAGAGACTACATGGAAGCAAGTATTGTTTTATCAGGTTAAATTAATTAAAGTAGTTAGTTTCCAATAATACACTGACTAATAACTTGTTGCAGTGCTAAGCAAAGAGTCCTTATCATTTAATAACACACAATGAGTTCAATTGCTATGCTCTGTTAAATTTAATAGGTTCTGTGCACTTTAAAAAGGTGGCTGGTGCAGCTTTATGTGATAAATTACCAACGCATATGCATACCATATATTTTTAAAATATAAATGCACATAATATATTCTACTAAGCTTTAAGTTGAGGGTAACAATGCACCACTTGCCATTCCTTGTAAACCACATAAGAAAACAAAAAGCATAGCAGTGACTGCCTGAACGTTAAAAGTCATGACCGTTTTTGTTTGCTTGAAGACAATGTCATAAAATTATATTTGTTGTTTTAGGGACAAAAATCCAAATATAAAATATTCATCTATTCAAGCTCTTTTTTTTTATGTGCAATTTGCCTAGAACTGAGTTTCTAGGGAATGATGCAGGCATTTCCAAGAAAGCAACAGAAAGAAAGAAAAAAAAATCTCAAATGCAAGTTCTGGTTTTCCTCTGACGTCTTTTTTGATGGAATGTGTTTAAAACACCTCCACTGGGAATCTGGGGGGGAAAAAACTGTCGAGTTTTGATGTAAAAGACAAAAAAAACTCTGCTCTAAATGTTAGCTTTTAGCCACATCTGTTCAAAATTGTATTACCTCAAACAAGGAAAGTACACGTTCTGAATCCTAGCAAGAGCTACAGTATAAATTTTAGTGACAAGTCAAGTTATAGTTTTAAGACAGCAAACTTCCTACAGGTTCAGTGGGAGACTGAGACTGCTGTAGGCATTCACATAATGTTTTCTTTGAGGAAAAAAAAACTGAGGCGGAGGGTGAGGAAGTAAAGAAGAAAATGAAAAGCTGAGTAGTAAACAAGGCAGATGTGAGTTTTTTTAAATGGGTCAGCTCAAAAAATGCTGACAATTTGATTGAAATGAGCAGCGGAATGCTGTTAATCAATTATTATTATTATTCTTATTATTATTATTAATTCTAATATTTGTATTATGTTTTCTGAAAAGCGTTTGTAGACAAATAACTCTTAACAGACTTGAAAAAAACAGATACAGAAAAATATGAATTTAATTTAAGTAAATGTCAAAGGAAACCAGATTTGTAAAAGTAAAAAATAGTTTATTTAACACAAAAAATAAACAAAACAACTTAAATGCCAAAACTAATTTTCCGTAAGAATATTTACATGTTAAATCAGAAACTGCAGGAATGCAACCCCCACTGAGAACCAAGAAGATAAGTGGGAACGAATTATAAATGCTAGCATGTTGGGTCATCATTTTGTCTATTTTCTATTCTAAGTTAGCATTTTTCAAAGCAGTATACAGTTTTTGTTTTTATTCTCATTCTGTGGGAGTTCAGTTCTCTCAACATCCTGAAGTCACAAGATGGTGTTAACAAGTCACACCTGCGGCTACTCCTCCTTGACGAGAAGCAGGAGCATAAAACGCTGCAGATGACTCTCTTCACCACTGTTGCATTACATGCCTATGGCAGTTGTCCTTCTTGCCATCTGACATTATGATAAAGAAAAGTCTAACGTTGTGTCCTTGCGTGTTTCAGCACTGACTTGAGCTTTTTCCACTCCCCATATGGTCTTGGAGTCCCTTGTGACTTCTCCAGCTGTCTCCTCGCCTTCTTAACACTTGCCAACTTCAACTTGTGACTTAAATGGAACATCTTCCTAGAACCACTGGACCCCTGTTCCCACGAAGATCCTCAAGCCCATCTGGTTCCAGTTCCTCCACGTGCACTCACTGATATTTCACTGTAAATAAATCACTATTAATTATTGAAGCCTGTTCCTTTCAGTTCATATTTTCTGGGTATTTTGTTAAAACCTTACACGTCCCTTTTAAAACCCCTGTCAGAGAATGTGCGGTAGTATTTAAAACTCAGCGAGACAAGGGAGCTCTTCACGAAGAGTCTTAATATTTCACTTTTCAGTAACTCACGCTGCTGTGAAGAAATTTCACGCCCCGTTAAGTATTTCGAGAGAACCTAAATGTGACTGCAGATCTAATAATTTTCAGTCTATTAAAACTCTATTCCTTCTAAAATGGCAAGGACAGAGCTGCAAGCAGAAACCTTGAAAATGATCAACAGTGCTATTTTTGAGCAGGGTGGGAGAAATCTTGAAGCTCATTTATACTACAAACCTTAGTTACTTTGGTAACACAGTTGAAAAACTGCATGAGTTACATCTAAAAAAACGAAGAGTATCAGACTTTGCTTTTTTTTTTTTTTTGAATGTCCAGAGGCCCAGACTTAGCTTTTTTAGATTTTTCTACCTGGATTATTGAGCATGCATCAGGGTGCATGAGTTATAGTGAACAAACTGGAGACTATGTATCACTGTCTAAAACAAATGTCCAATGTTTTGCGGAAAAAGGCCAAAAGGGAACAAATCAAGCAGCTGTGTTCACTGACAGCCTCATTTAGACCTACAAAATTCAACTTTACTATTTTAGGATTTTATTTGACTCTCTTTCTGAATGTTACAGCTGTACCTGATCTGAATGAGAAGATTCTCTGCCACCAAGTTACTGACAACCTGAACCTTTGGAGACTTGTGTGCTTTTACTCTCACGCATAAATCTCAAAATTCCCCAGGGGAAAAAGCACAGCGGTGTTACGGCGGCGAGGAACTCGTTGATCCAAGAAAATGTGAAACCTTCTGAAGAAGTTTTGAGGAAGAACACTCAAACTGCTGCAACATTTCCTCTTCCCGGTGCCACTGAAATCATCACGTATAGAGAGAATGTTCACAGTTCATGACGAGGACAAATTCCGTAAAATTGTTTTATCATAGAAAATGTATACTCTATGTCCAAAATGCATTTGAGAAAGGTTTTATTAAATGGACAACATACTTGTCAATATTTTTATCCCATTGTAAAAGGTCAAATAACTTTTTTTTAATAAAAAATTAAACGTCTAAAATGTGTTAATTTGGTAATGGTGGTAATAATAATAATGGTAATAATAATAACTAAAGAGATGTCTACTTTTATGTTTTAGACATTTGTCATGACAGTTCAATTCAAGTTTATTAGCCTCTAACTGGAGTGGCACAGTGTCTCAGTTGGTGTATCTGTTGTCTCTCAACATTAAGGTTGCTGGTTCAAATTCTGGCCCGGTTTTTATACAGGTTAGTTTTATTGAGCCTCAAGAGTCAGAGTCTGAGTCAGAGAAACTTTATTGTCATTCGCACCACATGTGGCACATGTGATGAAACGGGATTATGTACACATGGTCCCAGTTATATCCAACAATAAAAAGTAAAAGAAGAACAGTAATAACATCTAAGATATGAACTAAGAAAAACATCAACTAAAAATACACTAAGCATTAATATCATAGAAAATATTACTCCAAACAGCAGCAAGAACATTATTCTGTATGAGAATGGCCTAATTTAAACAAATGATGATGACAACAGTATACAATCATAAAAAAGCCTATCAGTTGAAAAATAATTGGAAGAAAATGATATTAATAACAAAAAAAACCAGCTACATTATAAAATGATATAAGATAATAAAAGCAGGAGCATTTCTGCTTTGTTTTTTTGCCATGAACTTTGTTTTAATGCCATGAACTTAAAAGCTGTTTGAAGCCTTTCTGGTGGAGTTTGCATGTTCTCTGTGTGCATGTGTGGGTTTTCTCCAGGTTCTCTGGTTTCCTTCCACATACCAAAAACATGCATGTTAGGCTGATTGGTAACTCTAAGTTGTCCCTGAGTGTGAGTGAGAACGAATGATTGTGAGAGTGAATGATTGTTTGTCTCTATGTGTCCCTGTGACGGACTGCAGACCTGTCCAGGGTGTCCCCCGCCCCTTGCACAGTGATTACTGGATATGGGCGTCAGTGACCCCCACGACCCAAAAAGGAAGAAGCAGCAGGTCAGTAAGATAGATGGACAGTCTCTGCAATAAATGCACTTAATTGAAAGCTTTTTTTTTTTTTACAAAATTACATCTGATCTGACACATGAAGAAATCCACGCATGCTGAAAAATATACAAAAGTTAGCCAAAAAGACAACATTGTGACTCAACAAATGGCAAGTTAAAAAGTGTTAAATAAAAAATAAACTTCCAGTATTATCTCCACATGTGGATGAGAGGTGCTTTCATTCCATGAGGTTAAGAAGAGTTGATGTTAAAAGGTAAAGACAGTTAAGTTGAGACGGCTCGGGCTAATAAGGGTCATGAAGCTCTGCTGCCTTCCAAATGGAAACACCTGACAGAGATGTGGACCGAATACTTTAAACTTCAAAGACTTTTAGCACTGCATTTCAAATGTGTCTGGTAGCTATTGGTCATTTTACATTTAATATGTGCTCAACTAGTTAGATAATACATGAGTCCATGAGTGTTGAAAGTAGTTGAATTAATGTTGATTACGGTATCTTTTAAAATGTATACGCAGTATATTCAGAATGTGTACACATATTCCACCTGCCATTAAAATGTATCTACCGCCAATGTTTTGTTTTTTTATTCTACATGCTTAAACTAAGTACTTTATTTATGTTTGTTTCCAGCAACTCTTCTAGGGCTCAAGTTTACTGTTAATCATTTCATGCTCTCGACTGTTTTCCAGTATACAGTATCTTGTTATTTTAAAGTCACATCACTGTTCTGACAAAATAAAAGTGCTACAATGCAAGGACTATGTTTATTGGAAACATTATATCCAATGAAACACTGAACAGATTAATACAACTTTCAGAATGTAATTATCAGATGTCCATCAACAACTTGTGAAATTTTGCAATCAAATGGCTGCTACAGCTAAGCCACCAAACTATAGAAATGACTCAAATGGCTCCATTTGATACAAGTATTTAGCTAAAACTTGATTTTGCAGTAGTTTAAATTAATTAACAACACATACTCTAAGCTTTACACATTATATGACATCTTTGATTAAAACATTGACCTTACTATTGCCGCTCATGCTGCTTTTCTGTTAGCAAAATATATTATGAATCATTGGACAGATTTGAGTGAAAATTTCTAAAAGTAATGATTTGATGAATGCCTACCACTCGTTATGTTTAGGATTCAACCCAGTTCAACATGGCCTCCACAGCTAATAAATGTTGGCCAACACACAAATAGCAGTAACTCTGTAGGGTTTAGTCATCGAGATAAACTTGGTGTTGTACTAGATGAGAATACTCCCACACAAACCTTAGGCAACTTCAAGATCTAACAGAAAACTTAGAACATGTTAGATTATATAAAATAGCTCACTCATTTTTAAAATGATAATTGTTCTTCCCCCTCTTATCATAAAACAATGTCACGAAAGTCAATGGACAGTATGCATTCCTTTAAAAATTGCTGAACATGTCTCTGTGTATAGTTTTTTGCGTTAAAGTGTTAAACGTGGAGGTTTTATCATGTTGACTTAAACACTAATTGCTCTAAAAGATGTGCATCTTCATGTGCAAAGGGCCTTTTTAATTGATGCGATATCGCCTCTATTATTACCTCTGTGTGCTTCAGAATAATAAACACAAACACTCCCGTTCATTCACTGCCTGTGTGATAGCTTCCAACACAGCTTTTTGTACATTAAATGACACAATAAGGGTTGGCTTCTCCACCTCTCGGTGTGTGGTTGTATTAAATAACTACCCTCAATTTACAGCTTTCTGTCCAGCTCAGCAGGGGCGTGTTGTGTGCTGAAGTACTTTTCTACCTAGCAGCATTTAGCAAAAGAAAACAATATGTTCAGCTTCCCTTTCGGCACAAACACCCACTCGCCATAAACATTGCAACATCCATCAAAACACAAATACTCAAGCTCAGAATCAGCTGAGATGACGTCCAAAAATATAATTCTGAAGATGATTAGTTGTTTAAGTAAATGAAAATGTACTTATGCTCTTTAAGTCTTGGTTGAATCACCGCTTCCTCCTTTGCCACAGGACAGTTCTTTGTCAAGGCTCTAAAGGCTCCAGGACCTTTGATGTGTCAGAAGTTGACAGGCGAGTCCCAGGGCTTTGTCACTTCACTCTCAGTGTTATCTCAGCGCAGATAACAGCAGGATCTGTTAGCAGGTGCCATTCAAAGGTGTGTGGGAAGTGCCTGGGCAAACTGTAGAAGACACTTGAGCTTAAAGGAGATTTTTGACAGAAGACAGATGTGCGATATCATCTGTCACCATTTTCATAAACTGTGCCCGACATTTCTTGAGTGAATTAATGTACGTCTGTTTCGTGACAAACTTTCATACAAATCTGAGAAAAGTATAGATATTATGTTTAATCCGCTCATTCTCAATCAGTTCATCTGGACAGTTTCTTTTTAGTAGAAACGTTTCACCCTCACTGGAGCCTGGAGTGAGGGTGAAACGTTTCTACTAAAAAGAAACTGTCCAGATGAACTGATTGAGAATGAGCGGATTTGATACCTGGACTATTGAGAATGAACTTTCTTATTTTATGTTTAACCTGATGCAGCACGGTAGCACAGTTGGTAGAGATGACTCCTCTCAGTGAGCAGGTCACCCCGGTTCAAATCCAGGCTAGGGGCCTTCCTGGGTGGATTTTGCTTGTTCTCTCTGTGCATGCGTGGGTTTTCTCCAGGTCCTCCAATTTCCTCCCACTGACCAAAAGTCCCTAGGTGTGAGTGAAAGAGTGAATGGTTGTTTGTCTCATTTGTCTCTATGTCCCTGTGATGGACTTGAAACCTGTCCAGGGTGTCTCCCACTTATTGCACAGTGATGGCTGGACATGGACACCAGTGACCCTAACAACCCTAAAAGTAAGTAGCGGGTATAAGATAATGGATGGATGTTTGCTTCTCTTGTAGGACCTTGATAAAATGGTACTAAGTTATAAAAAGTATTTATGATCTCATATGTGGGATGTTCATAGTCATTTTTTTTCTTGAAATTGAAATATGTAATATTTTATAGTTTCTTTCTTGCATTTTTTTTATTGAGTCTACCCAACGAGCAAAGTACATAATTTACTAAATCCCAAGTAAAGTTAAAATTAAATGTCTACATTGTACATTTACTTTTAAAAGTTTTCAGTTTTAATAACTTTATTTTATTTTAAAATTTTTACCTGAACATATATTTATTATT
>JBBPBX010002689.1:17228-27423 GCA_038048925.1 Garcialebias charrua
GATCAGGGGTATCCAAACTGGTTCTTGTGGGACATTATCCTGAATGTTTTACATTATAGGTGTCCTCAGTGGTCTTTGAGGGCCACTATCCTGCATGCTGTAGATCAGGGGTATCCAAACTGGTTCATGTAGGCCACTATCCTGCATGTTTTAGATTACAGTATATGTCTTCAATGGTCTTTGAGGGCCACTATCCTGCATGTTTTAGATCAGGGGTATCCAACCTGGTTCTTGTGGGCCACTATCTTGCATGCTTTCAATCAGTGGTTTCCATTCCTTCAAGGAATGACAGGCTTCTGTTTATATGTTTGGAACGCATTATCCTAGAGGTGATGTTTGTGGTACTGTAATGTTTTTTGTGTGCAGTAAGCATCATGATTGTTGTTCATCATTTACCATAGTAGTGTCCATGAATACTGAAGTAAGAAAAACTAAACGTATCTACAAATTTGATGTTCTGCATATGGATTCCCTGTTTGGTGCAGACCTAATGAAGAACCTGGATCACCCTCACATTGTGCGTCTTGTCGGAGTCATCGAGGTAGATCCTGTCTGGATCGTCATGGAGCTCTACGAGCACGGAGAGGTGTGTTTAACTCTTTTTAAATTGTTATTTCTCCAGTCTGAACCGGCTGATAAAGAGATATTTTAAAATAGTGTTTGTTTTGTTGAAGTAGATGTTCTTGTCTTTCTGAAAGTTGGGGAGCTACATCGTGGAGCATCAGTCAGTCTTGTCAACAGCAAAGTTAACTCAGTTCTGTCTCCAAATCTGCAAAGCCTTGGCGTACCTGGAAGGCCTCAATATGGTGCACAGGTAACACAATCATCGCCCGCTCTGTAAGTCAGAGGTGAACAATAATGTTTCTGACTGTGTCTCATCAAAACATCACCAGCAGATGAATTTGACCAAACTCTTGGAAAGTAATACAGTAGTTGGATTTCTACCGGTATTACTTGGTCAGATTTAGAGACAATGAGCTAAAATTTGGTGTGTTAGTAGCTGAAAGTCATTCCCAACACATACTCTGAGCTCCAACATGAGAGGCCGCTGTAGCAGTGGTCAGTGCCCCGGTTTCGAGCCCAGGTCGACATCAGGCATGAAATAACACTGTGGCGTTGTAGGCATTTGCTATGTTTTTGATTCCATTAAATGTACATGAGTTTGAATTAATCTGTATTTTTGTTTTTGTTGTACTTCATGCTCGTCGTGCAGAGATATCGCCGTGAGAAACATCCTGGTGGCCTCTCCTGAGAGCGTGAGGCTCGGTGACTTCGGCCTGTCTCGCTACATCGACGAACAAGAATACTATAAAGGTACAGGTATTTCCTGTAAAGATCCATTTAAAGTTGTTATTCGAGACATTTTTCTTGACTTATCTCATCCTCGTGCGCAGCCTCACTCAGTCGATTACCGATCAAATGGATGGCCCCTGAATCCATCAACTTTAGACGCTTCACCACGGCCAGTGATGTCTGGATGTTTGGTGAGAAATCCCCATTCATTTCCCAGTGCACATCTGGGTCTACATGGAGATGCATTGGTGTATATACCATCTGAGAATTAATGCCAAGTCTTTGTAAAGTGTTCAGACGCCTGCCTTCTAACAGGCTGTTTCTGTGGAAATACTGATTCGTTGTTTTTCTTTCTTTCTTGACATACCGTATTTTCGGAGCATAGGTCGCACCGAAGTATAGGTCGCATTGTCCAATTATTACCAATACAGTAGATTGGAAAAATCCCTAGATAGGTCGCACCGGAGTATAGGTCGCACCTACGTTTAGCTCTGCTGCAAATGTCTGCCACAGGAGCGCACAGCAAGGCTTTTAAGAAGATTAACACTTAAAAACAATTATTTGTTTGATAAAAATTATAGCAAATATGTGTCTGAGCTGAACTTTTCCTTAATAAATGAACGTAATTGTGAAATGAGCTGGATTTAAAAATTTGTTTTGCCGAAAGTGATAAAAAGCCATGTATAGGTCGCACCTGAGTATAGGTCGCAGGCCATGGAAAAATGATAAAAAGGTGCGACCTATACTCCGAAAAATACGGTATAAACACTTCATCAAACTTTCAGCTAATTTTTAATCCAACTGTCAAAATGTTCAGCTCATTTGGGGGTTTATAGCTTTTTGGGACTTTTGTTTCTTGTCTCTCTGCTTCCTCAGGTTTGGAGAAGTGTTTATTAGATTATGGTAGAACATGTTCACCAGAAACAGTCGTTACCTTGTTTTATGACCCGGTGAGGACCAGATACATTTTAGAACCTCCTACCATGACGGTATTTTGATCCTACCTCATGCTCACGAGACGTGGCAGTCGTCAGAACAGCGAGGATGTTTCTGGGGATGGCGTAGGTCAGCCATGTTTGTGTGCTCCACCAGGTGTGTGTGTTTGGGAGATCTTCTCTGGGGCTGAGCAACCGTTCTTCTGGCTGCAGAACGGGCAGGTCATCAACCAGCTGGAGTCTGGAGTTCGCCTCTTCAAACCACAGCGCTGTCCCCCCACCATCTATGCCCTGATCACCTGCTGCTGGGCCTTCGAGCCACAGGGACGCCCCACCTTCAAGAACCTTGTTTGCTCCTTTAGGTACGCATCTACACGCCCGCTTTAAGGAACACTGATGGTAAGGAACACTGATGGTGTGTAGTTTGTGTTTCACAGTGAGATCCACAGGATGCAGTTGGAGCAGGAGAATGATGTATGGCGAGGAAGATCCCACTCGGTTTCATCCGTCCTTGACCCAAACTTCACCAAGCCTCCACCAAAGGTACCTCCCATGCACATGAGCTCAGACTGCCGTGAACTGATCACCGTACCTGCTGTATAGACGTGCAACGTTTAGGTTCACAGCACTTTATGAATAGTAAATACTCTGTGACTTCTGCTTCTTTAGTTGCATCACAAACCTCATATCACTGCGGTCTGTTTCAGCATCATGGCCAAATGTGGATCTGGTTCTAGTTGCAGTACCACTCATGGCAGCTAGATGGCAGTTCATCAACAGCTGGAAGTGCTGTTGAAGTGAATGTGGGGAAATAATTCCTGTTTGTTTGTTTTTAAACCAAATAATTGTTTCCTTTTAACAAGATGATGAAAACATCGGAGAAATAACGTGATAAACTGGTTCACAATAAATATTTTCCACGTCTCTGGAGGTATTTTTTGCTGCCAGGAATAGACATGGTCAGGGACACCCTTGCTTGGTGTCCGGCTTGCGTGGCACCTGACCTTGACCGTCCTACTTGCATGTGGTAGGCCCAGGTGGAGGTGGCATCCTGCTTCTGTTTGTGGCCTGGCCAAAACCCAGGATCCAAAGCTCTCCCTCAGGCCTGACTCCAGGGAGGTGCACTGGTTCCCTTTTTTCAGGTGAGGTTTCCTGATGCAGCTGATGTTCATTCATCAAGGTTTTCTAAAATGTACTTAGTCTTCCCCTGAGATCTGTTTGACATGAAAGACTCTACAAGGACCTGATGCTCCAGACAACATAACCCCCAGGATCACAGGGGTACTCAGTCCCCTCCACCACGTTAAGGCTTCTGGGGAGGGGAGCAAGAGATGGATCTATAGAAACAAGGGTGTTCCTTTGGTCAGTCATGATGAAGGTAGAGTTGAGTCAAAAAGGCAAAACTCTGGATTTACTGGTCTGTCTACATTCCAACCCTCCAACCCTCACCTGTGGCCATGAGGTTTAGATCATGACCGAAAAAGCCAGATCCTGGTTACAAGCGGCTGCAATGAGCTTCATTTGTAGGGTGGCCGGGCTCTGCCTCGGAGATAGAGCTGCTGCTCTGCATTGAAAAGCGTCAGCTGAGGGGTTCATCCGATCAGGATGCCTCCTGGACGCCTCCCTTTGGAGGTTTACTGGGATTGTCCCACTAGGAAGAGGACCCGGAAACACCCAGAACTCAGAGGGATTATAGGTCTTTTCTGGTCTTAGACCTCGGGGTCCCCCAGTTGGAGTTGGAGTGTGTCTAGAGGGAGGTCTGGGTTTCTCTCCTGGACTTGCTGCCTCCAAGACCCAACTGTGGATATGAGGCAGAAGATGGAGATGGCATTCGCAATAAAGAACTTTGGTGTGAAGTGTTACATCAACATGATGGTGTTTGATTTAGCATAATTTATAATGTCTATTTCTAATTTTAGTCTATTCCCTGTCAGACGTGAAGAATTTCAACAAATACTTCGTTTTATTTTAGCACAATAATAAACAAAAGGCCGACTTTTTCTGCTTTCATGAAATAACTTTGGGCGACGATTGTCTAACGTTGAGGAATCATCGCTGATTGGGTCAAACCCTGTAAATCACTTCTGCAACTTTGTGTCTGTGTTGTGAATCACCCTCAGCTACTACCACTCCAATGTCAATGTCTGTAAAAGAAAATGTAGCCGCTTTTGCTAAAGCTGCTCAGCTGTGACGGACATCTTGAATTGGATTGCCTCCAAAAGGTTATCAGTTGATGTTCTATACAACCAGTGATTACGTCATGAGAGTTTCATTGGAACCCATCCAGCGTCCATGGGATATTTTGCTAACAGACAGTCTAACTAACACATGCAGACAAGGGTGACAGTTAAGTTAGATCTCTTTTAATAAACTGTGCGTCTTTTCTGTGTTTCCCTCAACAGCCGTCCAGGGGTTCTGTCCACACCCTCCACAAAACCAACATCAGAGAGGTGTCCAAACACACACACAAAGTGTGTGTGTGTGTGTGTGACACACACACACACATACACACAAACACACACACACACACACACACAAAGTATTTAAAAAATAGCTAAATGAAAAGTTAGTTTTAATTTAGTTTTCTCCCTGATTTTGGTTTTCTTTTAAATATATGTGTGCGTGTATTCAGGGACCAGCAATAGTTGGATGGTCCATGTGGGATAAAGACCATGTGGAGGACACTTTGCAGAGACAGAGACGGGAGATGTTGATGGACAAGAAGTGGCTGGAGCAGGAGGAGAGACACCTGGTGAGGACGTCTCCTCTGGAACACACACAGATTGTGTTCAGTTGTGCGTTTATATTTGGTCAGAAGGGATCAGCCTCACATGTCATGGCTGCATGCACACACTCCTGCATCAAGTTGATTTGTGCCTTTTTGTTTGTGTGTGTAGGATCCCGCTGTACGACTGGACTCACAATCTGAGGTATGCATCTGTTTTCTACTTCACTTTTTTTTTCATTCAACCTTTATTCATACAGGTTAGTCTTAGTGAGTCACAAGGTCTAATTTACAATAGAGATCTGTTTTAGACAGCCGACATATAAAGTACAGACAACAATAAACAACAATAAAAAGCAATTAAAACAAAAAAAACCTGTGTTATAAAACCACTGTTACTGTTTACTGTCCTGTTAGCAGTAAGGTTCTCTAGCAGCATGGTCCTGTTAGCGGTGAGGTTTTCTTAAAAACGTAAGCAACATGGTCCTGTTAGCAGAATAGGCTTGTTTGCAGAATAGTCCTGTTAGCAGCGTGGTCCTGTTAGCAGAATAGTCTTGTTAGCAGCATGGTCCTGTTAGCAGAATAGTCCTGTTAGCAGAGAGGTTCTGTTAGCAGCATGGTCCTGTTAGCAGAATAGTTATGTTAGCAGCATGGTCCTGTTAGCAGAATACAGTAGTCCTGTTAGCAGCATGGTCCTGTTAGCAGAATAGTCCTGTTAGCAGAGAGGTCCAGTTAGCAGCATGGTCCTGTTAACAGAATACAGTAGTCCTGTTAGCAGAATAGGCTTGTTTGCAGAATAGTCCTGTTAGCAGCGTGGTCCTGTTAGCAGAATAGTCTTGTTAGCAGCATGGTCCTGTTAGCAGAATAGTCCTGTTAGCAGAGAGGTCCTGTTAGCAGCATGGTCCTGTTAGCAGAATAGTTATGTTAGCAGCATGGTCCTGTTAGCAGAATACAGTAGTCCTGTTAGCAGCATGGTCCTGTTAGCAGAATAGTCCTGTTAGCAGAGAGGTCCAGTTAGCAGCATGGTCCTGTTAACAGAATAGTCCTGTTAGCAGTGAGGTTCTCTTAGCAGCATGGTCCTGTAAGCGGTGAGGTTTTCTTAACAGTGTAGGCAGCATGGTCCTGTTAGCAGAATAGTCCTGTTAGCAGAATAGTCCTGTTAGCAGAATAGTCCTGTTAGCAGAGAGGTCCTGTTAGCAGCATGGTCCTGTTAGCAGAATAGTCCTGTTAGCAGTGAGGTTCTCCTAGCAGCATGGTCCTGTTAGCGGTGAGGTTTTCTTAACAGCGTAGGCAGCATGGTCCTGTTAGCAGAATAGTCCTGTTAGCAGAGAGGTCCTGTTAGCAGCATGGTCCTGTTAGCAGAATAGTCCTGTTAGCAGTGAGGTTCTCCTAGCAGCATGGTCCTGTTAGCGGTGAGGTTTTCTTAACAGCGTAGGCAGCATGGTCCTGTTAGCAGAATAGTCCTGTTAGCAGCATGGTCCTGTTAGCAGAGAGGTTCTGTTAGCAGCATGGTCCTGTTAGCGGTGTGGTCCTGTTAGCAGTGAGGTTCATTTAACAGGTCACCCTTGTAAAAGAGATCTCGATATCAACAGGCTCTACCTGGTAAAAATAAAGGTGATTGAACAGCATGGTAATGTAAGCAGCATGGTCCTATAAGCAGCATGGTCCTGTTAGCAAAATGGTCCTGTTAGCAGTGTGGTTCTGTTAGCAGCACGGTCCTGTTAGCAGAGATGTTCTTTTAACTGCACGGGCCTGTTAGCAGCATGGTCCTCTTAGCAGAATAGTCCTGTTAGCAGCATGGTCCTGTTAGCAGCATGGTCATGTTAGCAGTGTGGTCCTGATAGCAGAGATGTTCTCTTAGCAGCATGAACCTGTTAGCAGTGTGGTTCTGTTAGCAAAACGGTCCTGTTAGCAGTGTGGTCCTGTTAGCAGAGATGTTCTCTTAGCAGCATGAACCTGTTAGCAGTGTGGTTCTGTTAGCAAAACGGTCCTGTTAGCAGTGTGGTCCTGTTAGCAGAGATGTTCTCTTAGCAGCATGAACCTGTTAGCAGTGTGGTTCTGTTAGCAAAACGGTCCTGTTAGCAGTGTGGTCCTGTTAGCAGCATGGTCATGTTAGCAGTGTGGTCCTGATAGCAGAAATGTTCTCTTAGCAGCATGAACCTGTTAGCAGTGTGGTTCTGTTAGCAAAACGGTCCTGTTAGCAGTGTGGTCCTGTTAGCAGCATGATGACAATAACAACCGTGGCAACGAATGATGACTGCCCTCCAGAACCGATCTGGCAGACACAGAACATTTAAATTCCCCACGGAACCGATCTGTTCCATAGAGTTCAGTCCAACCAGGCAGATGGAGGATGATGGGCCTTCATGACAGGACGGAACCTGAGCCCGAGGCGGGAAGGGGCCAGAGCGTGGGGTCCTGGTAGAAAGAATCGAGGTGCAGATGGACCGTGTAGGTCTCAGCAAATTCCCAGTGGACCGGAGCGGATCAGAGAGCTGTGGGTCGTATCGAACTATCCTGCCAGACCCATGCCGGACACGTAGCAACATGTTTTGTTTGGCTATTAGCTTGTCTTTTGCTACGTTTAGTATTTTGCAAACATTGTGTTACTTTTAGCTTTTAGGTAGCATTTTGTTTCTTTTAACTAGTGTTTTGCTACTTTTGTCTTTTAACCAGCAATTTGCAATTTTAGCTTCTCTTTTGCTAGTTTTAGCATTTAGCTGGCATTTTGCTACTTCTAATTTTTGCTACTTTTAACTAATGTTTGCTACTTTCGTCCTTTAGCCAGCATTTTGTATGTTTGGCTTATTTTGTTGTTACTTAGCCTTTAGCCAACATTTTGCTACTTTTCACTTAAATTAATGTTTTGCTAGTTTTGCTTGTTTTGCTATTTTTTGCCTTTAGCTACCATTTTATTATTTTTAGCTTTTAGGTAGCCTTTTGCTACTTTGAAGTAGTGTTTTGTTACTTTTGTCTTTTAGCCAGCCTTTGGTAATTTTAGCTTCTCTTTTGCTACTTTTAGCATTTAACTAGCATTTTGCTAATTTTAGCTTTTGCTACTTTTAACTAATGTTAGCTACCTTTTTCTTTTAGCCAGCATTTTGTATGTTTAGCTTCTCTTTTGCTACTTTTAGCATTTAGCTAGTATTTTTCTACTTCTAGCTTTTGCTACGTTCAACTAATGTTTGCTACTTTTGTCTTTTAGCCAACATTTTGTAATTTTAGCTTCTCTTTTGCTACTTTTAGCCTTTAGCTAGCATTTTGACACTTCTAGCTTTTGCTACTTTTAACTAATGTTTGCTACTTTTGTCTTTTATCCAGCATTTTGTATGTTTAGCTTCTCTTTTGCTACTTTTAGCATTTAGCTAGCATTTTGACACTTCTAGCTTTTGTTACGTTCAACTAATGTTTGCTACTTTTGTCTTTTAGCCAGCATTTGGTAATTTTAGCTTCTCTTTTGCTACTTTTAGCCTTTAGCTAGCATTTTCACACTTCTAGCTTTTGCTACTTTTAACTAATGTTTGCTACTTTTGTCTTTTAGCCAGAATTTGGTAATTTTAACTTCTCTTTTGCTACTTTTAGCCTTTAGCTAGCATTTTGACACTTTAAACGTTTAGTTAGCCTTTTGCTACTTTTTATTAGTGTTTACTACTTTTGTCTTTTAGCCAGGCTTTTGTACTTTTAGTTTATCTTTTGCTACTTTAGCTTATGTTTGATAGTGTGTTGCTACTAAGATTAATTAGTGGTGGCAGCCATCTCGGATCAGGTAGACTCCTGAAGTTAATCAGCACTAGACATACATCTGACAACTCTGTTTTTAATCCGTCCAGTGGTTCATGAGATATTTTGCTAACAGGTGCACGGATACACAAACAAACAGGCAGGTCCATCTTGATTTGCTGCTTTGATGCTTGATCGCGTCAAAGATTCAAATGTGTCAGATTATTTTGAACAACTGAGTAAAACTCTTTCCAGGTCGATGAAACCTTCACGAGTTAAAGCCTCTCACTTCTTTAAGTCCAGAAAACATCACGCGATGTTTAAAACCCCAGAAATGTGTCCAACTAATTAAACTTTTCTGATTTTTTTTTCCTTGCCCGTTTTTAGCCGCCTCCTGAAAAAATCCCAGAAAACGGTGAGTCTGTTTTATCTGATTGTTTGTGCTTTGATTTTATTCAATTTAAATGAAACGCACAAGAAAATTTTTGACGTCTTACTCAATGACCTTGTACACAACTGGTTTAGAATTTTTATTTATTTGCTATAGAAGCTGAAAATGTTGTGAAATGAAATCATGTTTCTGTTCCAGGACCTCCAGAGAAACCCCCGATGCCCCCCTCGGCCTCACAGGTGAAATTCTGTTTAACTGTCGCCCTTATGACTGACGTTTTCTCATCTTAAAAGTTGTCAAATGATCTGAGAAGATTAAAAAGTGGTGCGCTGTTGTAGCCTCGGCCCACAGCCGAACTGGACCGGTCTGGTGACGACGTCTACACCGGCGTCATGGCGATGGTGAAGCAGGTGGTGCAGCTGAAGAACAACGTCAACGCCCTGCCCGCCTCCGAGTACCCCAGCAACGTCAAGGTACCTCTCCCCGTCACCTAAGCTGAGGAAGTTAACACTAGAGGGCGCTGTTGTGTCGGTTTCTGGGTTAATGGCCTCTCTTTCCTACCACTTGTGTTCCCTGCAGGCGGTTGGAATCACGCTCCGCAGCCTGATTGAAAGTGTCGATGAGATCCTGCCCTCCCTGCACAGCTCCGTCACCACCGAGGTACGACTTGAGACGTTTAAACACTCACGGACAAACTAAATAAGTTAAACGGCCAGAGTGGAGGAAATGGAATGAACGCGCATGTGTTGAAAGGTGTTGTTGGAAAAATGAGTTAACCGTGTGCACTCACGTCTGGAGGGTGTACCATCCCCTCTGGTCTGGATAGAAGCAGCAATTTGGGTGGAATTACCATATTTTTCAACCTATACAGGTGATCCCCGACTTACGAGCGAGTTCCGTTCGTACGAGGTGCTCGTAACACGAAATCTCGTATGTCGGAACACGAAACACGTGTCACTCGTAAGTCCGGATTTTCGGTCGTAAGTTGGTAAATTTATGCTAGCGCTACTACGAGCACTCGTTTTTCAACACAAACATACATACTAGTTCATAAACATGCTCAGAAACTTGTTTACAAACTGTTAGCTAACACACTTTCATCTAAAAACACACACCAGTGCTGTATTTTCT